>JBCAUG010711316.1:0-13231 GCA_038406175.1 Haplosyllis leylae
TTCAGAACGATATAATAAATAGATCTAATAAATATAAATTAAACTAAAAAGCTTGTATGTACTGTATTTATTATAAGGAGAGTGTATTGGCATGATGATCCGGAGGTCATGGGTTCAATCTCGACTGGGGGCAATTTTTGACGAATTTTAAAAAAAAATACAAAATATAAAATAAAAAACAAACAATAACACTCTAAGATGTTTACAATAACATCATGAGTAACATCTAAATTCTGGGACCAACAGTTTTGTAACTCATTATGAGAAACGGATCGCCGCAGACCAATCGTGTTTTCCATACAGATATTTACATGTTTCAGTTTAAGCTTTATTTTCTCGTAAGAATGTTGCAAAGATTCAGCGAAAAATTTGAATTAAGTGGAACTTCGATTTAAGCGTGTTCGAATTAGCCGTGCCCGACCTGTATCATTATTTACAGATTCTACAGAATGCGTCTCCGGTTGGGAAAAAACTCGAATATGTATGTATACTGGGTTCCACCTATAAGGAATTTGTACATGAACCTAGTAATTAACAACGAAAAGATGTCTTGGCACAACAATTCCGTCACAAAGAGTAACAAATGTTTTCGGGTCATTTTACTCATTGCAAGTGGAACCAGGATTGCAATAAAGCTACCTATTTGTTATTACCGCCCGTATCCGAAGTTTTTGAAGGTAATATTTACCGCCCGCGTACGTACTACGACGGGAAGGTACTGTTTTCACAGGTGTCTGTCTGTCCATAGGGAAGGGATGGGGTACCCCCTTGGCCAGGGGTGGGGTAACCCCCCCCCCGCCAAGGATGGTACAGCAGGGTGAGCACTTGCAACGCGGCAGGCTGTATGCCTCTTGCATTCATGCAGGACTTTCTTGTTTCAGTTTGTTTGTCCACCAGGGGGGGGGGGTACCCCAGTATCTGGTCCGTGGTCCTTTTCAGGGATACCCCCAACCAGGACAGGGGGACATCTCTGCCCCCCCCCCGGGGGTACCTATCCCTGGGCGGGGGAGGGTTAATTACCCAATCTTTAACCAACTGATTTTTCCTTGTTATTTTTTGCAAGATGTTAGATGCTTTCAGTATCTGTTTAGTTTCTCATTGAGTATTTTCCTTTCCTCTGTTTTCTTAACTGGCTGTTTTATGCAGGGGTTGACACCTGTGTTCCCTTTCCTGGTATTTCCCATCCACACCACTTGAAACCACATTCATCCATTCATTTGCACACACCTCATCACCGCAATATGTGAAAATCGTTTACCTGTGGTCATTACCTGTCAAGTCATTGGCCCCGAAGCTTTCAGTTATTTTATTTTACTGGATCATAAATTAAATTTTTTTAATCTTTAAAAGCATCGTCTGCGATACATTTATCTCACTTCAATTTTTTACATTTTGCAAATAAAGCAACTTGAAGGTGAAGGACTCCCCAGGTTCTGCTTCATAATCGAGATTTTTGGAAAATCTTCATTTGGCAGTTTTCAGCACAAAGAATAATCTTCGCAGGAACAGTTTTTTTCATTGTCTCTGTATGTCAGAATTGAATTTACTAACCCAGCTGGGACAGTAGAAAATTTCGCCGCCAGTGTAATGTGCTCAAACAGTATCCTCATTCGAGTTTTTCTATAATTCGTTATTTTCTGCCAGATCCTGGCAGAATCCTGCCAGCAAAGACAGTGAAAAGCAAAATAAGAATTACCTGTAGCTTTAATTGAACCCATAACCTCCAGATCATCACTCTAACACTCTGCCAACTGAGCTAAGGTACTATTTGGCTATCTGTGTGAATTATGAAGGCCTTTATAAAGTCATGGTCTGTTGATTCCAGAAATAAGTCCAACATGTGAAGAGGTGCATGCAACAAAGTTCACTTCAGAATCTCCTGCTCAACACATACCTGCCTAGCACAGTCAGTAGAGCATTAGAGTGATGATCTGGAGGTTGTGGGTTCAATTGCCACTACGGGCAATTTTTATTTTTCTTTTCACCGTCAATGCTGGCAGGATTCTGCCTGGATTTGGTAGAAATAACTAATTATAGAAAAACTCGAATGGGGATGCTGTTTGAGCACATTACATTGGTGGCGAAAATTTTTACTGTTCCAGCTGGGTTAGTAAATTCAATTCTCACATACAGAGACAAAAAAAACTGATGCTCACGAGGGGCAATTTTTATTTTGCTTTTCTTCATTAAAGCTGGCAGGATTTGGCAGAAAATAATGAACTATAGAAAAACTCAACTGACAACGGTGCATACCAATAAAACTCTACTCTCAGGGTTTCTCTGCACATTTGACTCATGCTGTGCATGACACACAATAATCGATTTTTTCTGGAATTCATACTTTTCGGCCCAATCCTGGCAGAATCCTGCCAGCATTGACATTCAATGTTCCTAATCCATTGAATTTTAGAAACACTTTGCCGGTTGTAAAGGTCTGTTCACACGTAACGACACTGTCACCGTCACCGTGCCCGTCACCGTACGGTATCCGAGGTGTAACAGAGGGAGGGGGTAGGAGTTGGAATTTTATAAACAGAAAGTCATTATCCAATAAATTTTCTGACCAGAGGTCACATGTTTGATCCATGCATTAATTAAGTGGATTTTTGTTGGTCTCTTTGCATTATAAGTGCCACCCCTTAAAAGTAATTGGTCTCTGGAATTAATCAAAATAATAACAAACACACCTCGGATACCACCGTACCATGACTACTCTCACCGTCAACAAGTACGACCAATGCCTCTTGCGTTCACGCAGGAGGACTTTCTTGTACTATAAAATGGTACTATTTTCCAACAGACAGAGGACATGAAAGTTTCGGCGGACATCCTTGCTTTTCAATCAGGCGGGTGGGTAATTGGGACACCTGGGGGGGAAACTATGCTCCAACTTATTTCTAGGTAAACCCACACCGAGAGCAGGCGAAAACGATTTTCGATGGGTCTTATGGGTCCAGAAGCGATCAAGAAAGTGACGTCGCTTTCGCTTTCGTCCGGAGTGAATAGACCTTTAACCAAACTTTCTGAAAAAAAACACATGAAGATGAAAACAAAAATTCCGGTCCCTGGGAGGCATCATGTCTACTACGACATAATGATGTAATGCTAATGATAACATACCAGCTATAAAAAAGTCCCTTGACACAATTCTTTGGAGGTTCCCCCGCAGTTGAGACCATCGAAATCATGCAGGGATCTTCAGGCGTTAAGCAATGGACGACGTAACGTCAATTAATATTACGCTTGATAGAACGTCACCGGATGTGATGACGACCGCCCCAGTACTGGAAAAAGACGAAAGTCAACGGAACGGGACAAATATCAATCTGTTGCTCCAAGCCGTGCTCGGTTTCTTAGTAACGTACCGATCTTCGCCATGGTCGCCACCAGTAAGATGATAAAGCTGTCGTCCCGCTGGTTCATCATAATCCTGGCGCTCAGCGACATTCTGATTGGCCTGTCCACCGGGTCCAGTCAGTCCGGTCCCTTTTCGTTCGACGAACGTATTCGACTTGATTCCATACTTTTCCGGAAGACTCTGGGAAATTACGCTCTGCGCAACAGCCGTGGATCCGGGATTTCTCTGCCAACCCCAGACAGGGTGCCAACCTTTCTTTAAAAAAAAAACGCAGGAAACTGGAATATGAGTCGCAAGGGAAGCGTGTCACTAGCTGAGTGTGAGGATGGGAAGCTGTGCATCTATTTCCGGTCAAAACAAATATACAGGACCCTTGCACACAAACATGGCACACAATTACGAGTCACAGTGAACGTTACCTTATCGTTTCTTCGTTGTCCGTCTAGTTTGATTTTATAACGTAAATAGTTTGGTATTTCTGGTAGAACTACCTGCGGATGTTCACATAATTGCACTTGCAGTGTCACTCAATCTAATCATATAGGCTCAATGGATCTTATTCAAAGAAGAAACAGAAGGTGCTCCGTCTCCTCTTCTCAATTCTATCAATGGGGAAGGAGGGCTACTTTCTGACAAATACTCCTTCCTCGCCGGTCCTTCCTGGGGGAGGGGATGACGTGATGAGCCTTCTCCAAGTGCATCATGGGATAAGGATCACCACACCGTGTACAATTAAAACTTACACTTCCAGCTGAAACCAATGTCGGCAGAAAGGTTCGAGTTTGAAATTGAAATGACCCGTAGAAGAGAATCATTGCTGGCTTGTTAAGAAAGAGAGGACCCAAGGATTCTAGGGAATGGCTTTTACGATAAGTAGTCTAGGGTGCAGTCATTAGTAGGAATTTGTTTGCACACAATGCCATCAAAACATCACAATGTCATGGCAATGAAACAGCCTGTTGTGACGTCCACGACGTTGTCTTTTTATGATGGCCTGTTATCTAACAGACCTTGAAGGATTTGAGAGTTTTACTTTTGGAAAATAAAAGGTCAAATCAATTACAGTGTAAGCCGAAATGATATCTGCTATATTCACTAGCATGTGTCTAATTTTGTTAAAACTCCAGAGTAAAAAGGTGATATGTCTGGAAAATAGTTATACTTTTGGAAAATAAAAGGTCAAATCAATTAAGCCGAAATGATATCTGCTATATTCACTAGCATGTGTCTAATTTTGTTAAAACTCCAGAGTAAAAAGGTAATATGTCTAGAAAATTGTTATTATTGGTGTACTACTTATCATAGTTATATATCTTCTGTCCTGAGAAATTGAAACCATCCAGGGGATAATGAAAAATATCTAGAAAGGTAGAATATTTTGACCCACCAGGCACGGAGTTTGTTGTTGGTAGGTAATGTTTTCACAGGTGTATGTGTGTATGTCAGGGTCAGGTCAGCAGATTGAAACAAACATCAGAAAACACAGAAAAACTCGTAAAGTATTAAGAATTCCAACAGAGCTTATGAGAGGCCAATGCTGTCAACGTGCAAATGAAACTCACAAGAAGATCAAAGATATTCTAGACAAGGTGCGCCAAATGAAGAAAACAGGGCCGTCCCTTGTCTCTCTCCAATCTACTGATATCTTTTTTAATCTTTCTGGTAAATTAATAACATTAATTTTTATAAATTGAAACTTGAAATGGAACTGATAACGAACATTCACGAATTACAACAAATGACAAATTTATTTTGCAAAACAAATGCAAACGAATCATTTGACATAATCAGTCTTTTTCAACAAATACAGGTAAGAGTGTCAAAATGGAAATATTAAAAATTCAATATACCAGTACACTGTACTAATTACTGCTTGTGATACATATTTACAAAAACTGGTAGCAAAAAAAATTGAAGAAATTTAAGATACAATTTTAAAACTAAAAAACTCGGTTGTTGCCTAATTTAAGTTGGATTCGTCTGACTGGAAGAACTTGACTAGAACCATTCAAGCATGACTGAAGGAACTGAAAGTGAGGTCAGATACGGAATTTTCTTTTCCTTTTTTTGAAAAGAAAGGTCCAGTCGAATTTTAAATTCAAAATAGGGGCACACAAATCTTAACTAAGTAAGTATTCCCCACAATGAACACATTTTAACGACTTGCCGGACGTTGGGCACATACAACGTGTTGCTAAGCATACCCTGTTGCCGTGGTCACAAGGAAGGTTGGCTGGGGGCGGATTAAGGATTCCCTGTTGGGGAGACGCCGGGCCTCTTGGGATGAACGCCGGCTGTGGAACGCGCCATCGATTTCATGTTCCCTTAGCTCTGTGTGAGTTTTATTCGTGCATCTTCTTTTATTCTTATCTTTGGAACTCGGCATCTGAAGAGTTTTGTGACACAGTGCAGAAAATGTGTATCGTTTGCCATAAAGACAAAGAGGTTTGCGACAGTGTCAACGCTGGAGAGAAAGGATAGCCCGGACAGGAAGTAAGCGGTCATCCCGCAGTGGTCAGGACACGTCAGGTGGAGCACAGTTCCTATCATGTATGGCACCTGGCAGATCGTGAACATCACCAGTCTGCACATTCCCGTTACCATCACTCGTTTGCGTATTTGAGCCAGTCCTAATAGCGGCGCCCTCTCACGGTGATGTTGAACTTGACTTGAATCCCTGGTCTTGGGGGCGGATCGTTTGACGTCAGCATTTTCACCATCTCGTTGAGTCGTCGTGCGATTGGCGACGGGTGGCTTCGGGAGTCGACTTCTCTCGGGACTGTTGCCACTGGCTTCGGGTGGCTTCGGGTGGAATCGACTTCTCTCGGGACTGTTGCCATTGGCGATGGGTGGCTTTGGGTAGAATTGACTTCTCTCAGGACTGTTGCCATTGGCGACGGGTGGCTTTGGGAGTCGACTTCTTTCAGGACTGTTGTGCCTGCTTGTTATCCGTATGTTGTCGTCATCCCGCCATCTTCTTCCGCCAATGTCGCCAACAAATCTCGTTTCGTTAACGTACTTCGGAGACGATGAAACATTCGACGCCGGCGCCTGTATCTTTATCTGCGGAACGTTGCGGCCAGCACTGTCACTCTGTGTTGTTGGAGTTGTAACGTTGTGAGATTTCTCTTGTTGAAACCCTGCCTTGTTTTGCGTTTTCAGAGATGAAGATACTGCACTGCTCGGCGCTGCACTCTCTGACTGTCCAATGATAGCTGCTCGTTGTACCATACGTCTGTCAGACTTTACCATTCTAAAGCAGGGTGCCGAGGCTCGAGTCTGCTGTCTGTACAACTTGTAACAAGCGATTCCCTGTGTGTGTGAAACATTAAAGGTACAATAGCAAGGAGCAGAAATCCACTTCTAGATCTGTCAGATTTTGTTGTGAAAAATCTTTACTGTCTAATTTCTGTCCACATGTGTCTGTCTGTTAACGGGGAGGGACGGGAGGGGTATCCCTGGACAGGACAGGGAGTAATCCTCCACTCCCCTCCCCCCTCCCCCAGGTAGGACCCTCCCTCCCCTCCCTGTACCCCCCTCCCCTCCCCCTGGACAGGTTACGCCTCTTGCGGTCACGCAGGAGGACTTTCTTGTATATATAGTTCAGGGTTAAACAAGGATGTTAGACCCGACAGAAAAATATTATTACATCCCCACATATTTTAGTATGATACACATGGTCTCATGCGGAGCTCTTCAGTAAAATTTTAACATAAGATGGCTCCTCTCGTAACCCAAGTGTCCTTAAAATAGAGATCCCCCCCCCCCAAAAAAAACTCTGAAGATAAAATATTGCAATGAGGTCCAAAAGTGAAACAGCTGACTGGTTTAACCGAAACCCTTCCTCCACCCTCCCCTCCACCTCCGACACCAACCCATTCACCCCTACCCTCAACCCCCGCCTCCACCCTCCCCCTCCACCCCAACCCATCCACCCCTACCCTCAACCCCCGCCTCCACCCCCGGGGGGGGGGGCAATGCCTCCACTCCCTACCTCCAAATATTTGAAATCTTGGTCCAGATTTTACACAATTCATCATTTCCTGCCAAATCCAGGCAGAATACTGCCAGGATTTGGCAGGATGTGATGAATTACACAAAAGCTCGAATGTCTTCAGACAAACAGACCTGAAACAACCAAATTCCAGAACACATGATGAGACTACAGACCGCAACAGTCATGACGTAAATGCTATTGTAATAACCGGAAGTGATGACGCAAGAGGGAGCCATTGTGCTGTCGTCATCAGCCACCTGGTGGGAACCCGGGAACACCAGAGACAGACATCCAACCAGTCCACACAGCAACCAGGACCCTGAAAGTGTGCAACAGAATAAGTGAGTTGTCGGTTTCTAACCTTAGTTCAGAATTCAATAATTTTTATTCTTCTTCAAAGTCGCCTTCCGAAAGTAACTTCTTTTTCGTGTGTGTTATAAAACTCAACAGTAATCAATCTAAAGAACGCGAGTGCGTTGTAAAACTAAGCAGTAATCAATCTAAAGAACGCGAGTGCATTGCAAATCTCAACAGTAATCAATCTAAAGAACGCATGTGCGTTCTAAAACTAAGCAGTAATTAATCTAAAGAATGCGAGTGCGTTGTAAAACTAAGCAGTATTCAATCTAAAGAACGTGAGTGCGTTGTAAAACTAAGCAGTAATCAATCTAAAGAACGCTAGTGCGTTGTAAAACTTAGCAGTATTCAATCTAAAGAACGCGAGTGCGTTGTAAAACTAAGCAGTAATCAATCTAAAGAACGCTAGTGCGTTGTAAAACTTAGCAGTAATCAATTTAAAGAACGCATGTGCGTTCTAAAACTAAGCAGTAATCAATCTAAAGAACGCAAGTGCATTGTAAAACTAAGCAGTAATCAATCTAAAGAACGCGAGTGCATTGTGAAACTTTAAGCAGAAATCGATCTAATGAACTAATGAATGTGAGGACATTTTGAAATTTCAAGAAGTAATCAATCTAAAGAATGCGAAAGGTTCGTTTTACACTAGTGTAAACTCTAGCTAAAGTTTTTTTTTTCTGATTGCGACTGCTTTTTTTCTATCACAGCCGCACAGAATGGGCGCATCCCAGAAAAATGTGTGGTGCAAACGCTTTCATTCGGGCTTTTTAAAAATTAGATTGTACAATTACTGTAATTTCATGTGGACATTTTGTTGACTGAAATTGGTTACATGTTTGTCAGCCTAATGGTTAGCTGTCAACCATTTCCCAGCAAGAATTACTTTGAAATGGATCTTAGTAGACAAATCTTCAAAATTGTGTAATCTAGTGAAAATGGTTCAATGACTAAATTCAGTAATGAGATTCATTGTAATTGAGGGAATTCAGTGAAGTATTTTTGAAAAAGCCCGAATGACTCCTATATAGCCCATTTTCTATGGTAGAAACGCAGTCGCAATCGGAGAAAATCTCATAAACTAAATACTAATCAATCTAAAGAATGCGGGTGCATTCTGGAACTAGAGACTAATCAATCTAAAGAATGCGGGTGCATTCTGGAACTAGAGACTAATCAATCTAAAGAATGCGAGTGCATTCTGGAACTAAAGACTACTTAATCTAAAGAAAAAATAACAAATCGGCCCTTTTGCTGCTCAGTATTACCCGTACATTTAACACCAAAAGTGTTGTTTCCTGTAAAAAATGAGTACGAAGTTGGCAAGAATTTTTAAGTAAAATTATTTTCATTTGACTGTTCAGAACGGGTATACATTCGTATTTATATTTCTTTGTTTGGTAATTTGATTGCTGTGATTTAGTCATACCAACAATGAGCCCGCCCACCAGCGGAAGTCGAACAGCATGATTGAAGCCTGTGGGGCGAGTCACCGCGACGTAGGACTGCCTGCAGATCAGTGCAAGATCTGAAAGAATTTGATTCATACTGAATTTGATTCATATTGAATTTGATTCATACTGACAGCACAAAAAACCTGTCAGGTTTGAAAAAGGGGAGTTACTTGCCAGTAAATCTTCATAGTGAGTATCTGCTAAACGCATCAATCAGAAACAATAATGCTAAAAAAACTTGTTGTACTTATTTAAAAATACTCACCAATAAATCTTAGTTATGAGGATATAACTGTTGGACTGAGAAATCTTAATGCTGAAGATATAACTGTTGTACTCACTACTTGATGACTCCAGATCTGAGGACACTATCAGGACGACGCTGATTCTGCACAGAGTGGATGATGTCTTCGTCACGAACAGTGAAGTATACCTAACAAAGACAAAGTGGAAATGATTTTATTACTTATATGGGAAAGTATGAGTCTAACGAAGCACGATCGTGTGGTTCTGCGGAGTAGGATTTGATCAACAGAAATGCTGTATTCCAGACACATATTTTTTGCATGACCAGATATGTCCATGGGAGAACTTTAAGATGACGTTCGCTTGTTTACATGTTACCTTGGTTACGCGACCTCACTAACGTTGTCTAAATGTTGTTGTCCCTTTGTTTGTGACATAGTAGAAACAAAAAAAGAAGCTGGCTGCCCTGTAAGACTATTGGTCCATGGATATGGTGACTGATGAAGACAGGGTTAAAAATGGCCTGGAGTGGGTTCAAGGGAACCATGAAAACAAGCTAGACTCAAAGATGAACAAGAATGCCTTTCAGTTAAAGGCATACCATCCACATAACACATAGATCACCAAAACATCTACAATATATACAATGAAGTTCCTGCTGTGGAGGTTCAAAAGTTATTGCCCAAACAGACAGACACACACACACACAGACCCAATGGATGGTAATAACTTTTGTATATGAACGGTTCTACGAAAATGTGTAGATTTTCGTCATACCGATTGTATTGGAAAATCCAGGTACTGACTTCATTCAATACAAACTTTAGTTACTTATGTGGAAGAACAGTGAGGTCCACAAGGACCCCAGACAAAGGAAACCCCTCACTCCAGACTGAAGAGGCGTATAGAATTATAAATGAAAGAAAGAACTGTGTCACGCTATTTGAAATTTTCTGGGTTGTTTTTTTCCCTTTGACACCCTGAAGGAACAGCAATAATTTCGGGCTAAAACGACAATACCAGTAATTTCTGACCTATTAAAGTCAATGGGTGAATTTTTTCAGGGATTTTTCCCTTGTCAAATCTGCAAATATCACAGATATCTGAGCATCCACTTTAAAAATTATTACATAGTTGGAAAGGTTTGTGTAAGGTATTTTCGTATTTTCGAAGTATGCCTTTGTTCTGCTATTGAAGTAACTTTTTACTGCTAAACTTCGAAACTAAAAGTGTGATGTACCGACATGTGATGATGATACAATACTTGCGCTATGATTCTTTATTGACTACTTAGTTTCATTACAATGAAACATGTTTATATATGTGGGAGTTAACATAGATTATCCAATAGACATTCTCGTAACATAGACAGATATGTGTTAATGTGATGTGTGTTCAGTACTTCTTATAGACAATTGTAATCTTTGTTGTTACAGGTGTCACTTGCTAAAACAATATTAAATTAATAAACATACTATTTACATAAAGAACTTGGTGGTCAGAGGGGGCCATTGTCCAGCCTTGACACTAATCTGTCTTATGCAATTGTGTTTCACATTTTCGCATTGAAGTTCTATTAAGAAGTGTTAGAGAATTGATAGTGCGAAAATACCAAAAAGTATAATTGCATTACAGTTTGTGTGTTGTAATTTTTTGCCAAATACTATTGAAAGTTAAATGTACAAGGAATCAAAGAAAATGTTACATTGTAAAGCCTTTGTCAGAAATTAGTGATATCTTCGTTTTAGTCCGAAATTTTGCTGTTCCTTCAGGGTGTTTGACATATGTCATAATCTCGAGTGTGCAATTACTGGACCAGACATTCCTTTTGTCCCTCAGGTAACTAACTAGGTGAAGAAATGACGAAAGCAAAATCCACAGACAACAATGTAAATTTATAATTCCCTAAAAATACTACGAGCTTGTGTGGCCAAGCAACGGGAATGGAAATAAAAAAAACGAGGCGCCCATTGTTTAGGGCTCAAAATGGTCCCGCGCATTAGCAATCTGTCGTAACCGGATTTGCAAACTATGCAGGCCGAATCTCAAAAATCACTCAAACTTTTCATTTCCATACATATCAGATTGGGGGGGTCTAGAGGTAGTGATAGATGTATGGAGATGAAAAGTTTGAGTGATTTTTGAGATTTTAAGAATCTGAGTAATTTTTAACAGAAATAGTAAATTGTATCCAAGTGTCAAATTCAGATACATAATCTGTAATTGTATTTAAATGGGAATAAATGTTGCTCTAGAATCAAAAACCAACTCATTATCAATCAACTTAATAAATCACATGTCTATTTATTGAATCATTGAATCTATGGAATTTTCATCTGAAATGGAATCACACATGATGTAAGTGTAAATATACCCTAAATCTGGAGGAGGGAATAGGAAGTCAATAATTTGCCATTTGACATAGTAGGGTAAAAGTGAGCATTCTGTGGCCAGGGGGTGGGGGAGGAGGGGGAAGGAATTAGTCAGAAAGTGACCACCTGATTGGTAAATTTTTGGCAATTTTGTTTGCTGAGCTCTGATTGGCTAATAATTTGATATGGCAGACAATGAAAGCAGCCACCTGATTGGCCAATTTGAAAGTTTGACTCTGGTGGCCAATAATTCTGGCTGATGGCTGATGCCAAGCTTTCAAATTGGCCAATCAGGTAGCTACTTTCATTGTCATATTATTAGCCAATTAGAGCTCAGCTTACAAAATTGCCAAAAATTGACCAATCAGGTGGCCACTTTCTAAGCACTGCCCCCCCCCCGTCACCCTCGCATAGAACACTTACATTTACCCTACTGGGGGGGTGGGGGGTTAGATGACTTTCCACCTTATGATGCCGAGTCCAAATCTGCAAAAATTCAAAATTCCCCATGTCTGGTGGGGGGGGGGGAGTGGGGGGGGGTGGTTAGATGACTTTCCAACTTTTTGTGCTGAGTCCAAATCTGCTAAAAACCAAATTTCTCTATTTCCTCCGGTGGAGGTGAAGGTAGGGGAGGTTTTCAACTTTCAACTTTTGATGCTGAGTCCAAATCTGCTAAAATTCAAAATTCCTTATGTTGAAAGTTTTGCTGAAAATTTTCTTAGTTTTTTGGCAAAAGCATGCTGTCCCAAGTAGCTCTGGGCAAATAAAAATGGCCCCTCTTACGCGCGACCATAAAATGTTATTATTTACAAGAATAAATCCTCTCCCATTCCATGCTGAAGAATTCTAATAACACCATGGCCCACTTTTTTCCACTTTATTAATGCCCGATTCCGAATGGGGACGGGGAAAGGTAATGTTTTCACAGGTGTTTGTCTGTTAACAGGGAGGAGAGGGAGGGGGAGGGATACCTCTGGTCAGGTACCCTCCCCCTTTTCCCAAACAGGACAGGGGTACCCAGCCTCTCCCCTCCCTCCCCCAGACAGGACAGGGGTACCAGATAGAAGAGAGGGTACCCCCTCCTCCCCCGGAAAGGCAATGGGGTACCCCTCACTTCCCCTTCCCTTCCGATGAGGCTATTCAGCGGGTGGTATGCCTCTTGCGGTCACGTGAGAGGACTTACTTGTTATTGAAAAAAAGGAATTGTTAAGGTACTTCGATACAACATACACTTTGCAAATTTATCAGCAGTCATTTGAAGAAGATAATATTTTAAGTTATCTCTGTAAGTTTCAGCAACATTCACCAGCCAATTATTGAGTAATCACACTTCAAAGATGACCAATTTCCCCATTGAAATCAATGGTAATCTGCAGTTTTCTTAACCCTTCTCGTGCCCACTGAAAAACTGAACTTTTCACTCGATGCCAACTTCCGAAATTTCGGAACT
>JBCAUG010711327.1:0-13230 GCA_038406175.1 Haplosyllis leylae
GGCGAAATGGATGGTTGGAGGACCCCCCCCCCCTGTGAACAGACTGAAAACATTACCTCCCTATCATACTACGTATGCGGTCTGTAATTACTGGAAAATTCAACTGTATTATTTCATATCAATGAAGAAGAATTGTCTTTAATACACCTAGAATGTGCACACGCACCTTGCCGGCTGGTCGGGTCAGGTCGGGCAGCCTCGGAGGCTTCTTCTTCTGTTAATCCCAGGATGGCCCATATCTTCTGCGGATTCACATTCCCATTATCCCTTGCTGCCTCATACAATTTAGATGCGAGAACTGGCTTCGTCTAAAATCAGACCAAAATACATCTTTCTGTCGCCTTTCAAGTGATGGAATTTCTTTCCCAATTAATTTTATTAATTTAATATCTTCTCAGGTTGGTGGATACTAAATGACTTATAACAGCACATGCTACAAATATCGGAAACTAGAGCAAAGATGTTGTGAATGTAGACCTGGTGTTTCAAGTCACTGGAGTTTTTATTTATAAACTTCCTCAGCACTTCTCGGTTGAAAGCATGAGAGTTGTTTTGGTTCTCGTTTCTCAGGTGCTTAATATCGCCCTCCTTTAAGTCGAGGTAACCCAGTGCAATTGTCTCCATGTGATTGGACGATATCTCACCAGCCAGACGGACTATCTGCCGGTTTGACACATATTCCTCCTCTGTCATATCTGACAGGCCTAGACTGTATCAACTGAAAGTGATCAATGACGAAGTTACGAACAAACCACTTAGAATTACAATAGCATTAAATCCAACTAAAAGTTCTACATTGAAGGTTTACTCAAGACTGACTGGGAGGAGCAGGTCTGCTGTATAGTAATGCACGCATGGCGATAGGGCATTACTTACTTTGATGTTGATTGTTGCAATATTGGCTTACCAAAGTTCCCATGTGCTTAAATGATGCATGATATCTTACGGTATGTTGGTGTGGCACGTATGTGCCTAATAATGAACTGCTATATCAATGTGTACTTATAGGCCAAATGTTAACAGTCCACCACAGACAACTGATCCTCTTAACACTATCACAGTATCAGTGACTATGCGCATTATAAAAAAAACACAATTTCATTTTTTCTCACCTCTCAATTTAATTCGTTGTCCGAAATATCCTTCTCGTATATGAGGATCTCAGAATATGTCTGTATTCATTTTATGTTCTGTACTTTTCCAAATATCGATGAATAATATCAGTATCTAAAAGCCAAACTTCTCACAATCCGCCATTTTGTTCTCTGGAGTTCTAGATTAAAATCTAGAGCATAATCATGCGACAGTATGGTATGTGATGGAAATGGCATGAAATTGAGATTTGTTTTTGGTCGTAATGAATGAAATTAATGTAGCTGTTTTATAGATGTATTTGCATCGAAATCATTGGCAGCAATGTTAAAACGTTCTTTTACTCTGAGCTCCCTCCTACAACATGCAGTTTTCTTTGCATTTGCTCATGACAGTGTATTTTCTTTTTTTTTGTCAAAAGATGTGAGAATTTACTGATTTTAATGGGAAAACCTGTTTGAAATTGACAGGAAATTACCAATATTGTCATTTTAATCTGATGACTACGTACTGGAATATCACTTCACATTGTGAATTTTGATTCTTGTCACATCAAGTCTAGGATCAAGCACAGTTTCAAAATATCAGGCAGTGAAAGTTTCACCAGGTGGCTCGTTCGCTCCCTTAGCTCCTGGCCGTGGATGCCGTGGACTGGGTGCAGACACAGTCCCCAGCTAGTCCAAGGTCCTCAGATGCAGTTTGCAGCTGGTCTGAGGCCCATCCTTGGATACAGTCCACAGCTGGTCTGAGACCCTCAGACACAGTCTGTAGCTGGTCCGAGGCCCTCAGATGGAGTCTGTGGTTAGTCAGAGGCCCATCCTTGGACACAATCCACAGTTGGTCTGATGTCCTCAGACATACTCTGTGGCTGCTGGTCTGAGCCGCTCAAATGTAGTCTGCAGCTGGTCCAAGGCCCATTCTTGGACACAGTCCCTAGCTGGTCTGATGCCCTCAGACATGGTCTGCAGCTGCAGCCTCTTAGATGCAGTCTGTGACTGGTCTGAGGCTCATCCTTGGACACAGTCCACAGCTGGTCCAAGGCCCTCAGGTGTAGTCTGCAGCTGGTCCAATGCCCATCCTTGGACACAGTCTGCAGCTGGTCAAAGGCCCATCCTTGGACACAGTCAACAGCTGGTCCAAGGCCCTTGGACACAGTCTGTAGCTTGTCCATGGCATTCAGATGCAGTCTGTGACTGTTCTAAGGCCCATCCTTGGACACAGTTCACAGCTGGTCTGATGTCCTCAGACATGGTCCCTGGCTGGTCTGAGCCCCTCGAATGCAGTCTGCAGCTGGTCCAAGGCCCATCCTTACACACAGTCCACAGCTGGTCTGAGACCCTCAGACATGGTCTGTGGCTGATCTGAGGCCCTTGGATACAGTCTACAGCTAGTCCAAGGCTTATCCTTGGAGACAGTCCCCAGCTGGTCCAAGGCCCTCAGACACAGTCTGTAGCTGGTCCAAGGCCCTCAGATGCAGTCCATGGCTGCTGTGAGGCCCATCCTTGAACACAGTCCACAGCTGGTCCAAGGCCCATCCTTGGACATGGTCTGCAGATGGTCTGAGGCCCTTGTATGCAGTCTGTGGCTGGTCTGAGGCCTGCAGCTGGTTCAAGGCTGTCAGATGTAGGCTGTGGCTAGTCCAAAGCCCATCCCTGGGCATAGTCCACAGTTGGTCTGAGGCCCTCAGACATGGTCCATGGCTGGTCTGAGGCTCTCAGATGCAGTCTGATAGAAAGGAGGCAAAGGGAGCAAATGGGATCAAAGGGGGTAATGGGGAGTGAAGGGGGCAAGGGGAGTGGAGAGCAAAGGGGCTGAAGGGGAGCAAAGGTAATTCTAAACTAGCTTTTTGTCTCCCCACCACATGTGAGCACAAAAACTCCAATTACAACATGTAGTGGTTGGGTGTTCCTACCACCTACAGATAGAACTATCACCTCATGTACATTCACAGAACAGCAATAGGCATTTGTAGGTCCCCACAATGGGCCCAAAATGTTGGGGCAAAAAGGCTTGATCAACCACTAAGGTGACTCTAATGAGCCACCAACTAGGTTCTAGATCCCACCACCTGCAGGGGGAAAGGGAGCAAAGGGGAGTAAAGGGAACAAAGAGGGTGAAGGGGAGCAAAGGGATGAAGGGAGTGAAGGGGGTGAAGGGGAGCAAAGGGGCTGAACAGGAGCAAAGGGAACAAAGGGGAGCAAGGGGGGAGGCAAAGGGGAGAAAAGCATATTGTATACTAGGTTTTAAGATAACCACCACCTGTGAAGGGGAAGGGGGGCAAAGTGGAGTAAAGGGAGCAAAGGGGGCAAAGGGGAGTGAATGGGGCAAAGGGAAGCAAAGGAGGGCAAAGGCAATGAATGAAAACATGAAAAATATTATTGTCACCACCTGATTTTAAAATTTAATTGTGATGGATTTACTTTTAAATACACTGTTGAAGTTGTTGGCCTCATGGAAAACTAGTTACAAGTGTGTACTAAATCCTTTCCAGTAATTATAGGTGCAGTATTCCCCACATGTTATTTTAAAAATAAATATATCTCTCACAAACTACTATCCTGAAACTGTAATCAAGAAATACTACTGAAAGAAATCTAAGTAAATTTCTATTCAAACCGCAAGCACCATAAAGTCTGACCCATCCATTGTAGTGATCTTCCAAAACAACTAACAGCACCTTCCAGAGTAAACCCATTGCAAAATCACAACATTCAAAAACTACATTTGTTTGCTCATTGCTGGTAATGTACCACTAGCATATGTAGTACAACGAGAAGATAATGTTTTCACTATGATGTGGGGGTGGAGGGGTACCCCAGCATCAAGTCCCAGGTCCTCTTCTAGGTGTGTAGGGGGAGGAGGACAGGGGGATCCCCCACCATGACTGGGGTACCCCTCTTGTGGTTTCCTGCAGGACTTTCTTTTTAGAATCATGATTATTTGCTTTCTTCTGTGTAAAGAAAGTAAACCAATGGATATTGCCATGCCTGCTGCAACACCAACAATCCACAAAAATAAAACTTATTTTAACTTCACAATTCAAAGGAGATCGACAAAGGCACTGACCTCTGAATAAACACGGTATTGTTGTACATATTTCTTTCCTCAATCAATAATAGAGTTTTCCCAAAATGCATTGTACAGAATCCCTGAATTCAGTGAATTATAACAATATCCAAAAGTAATGTATTGTTAACAGGGTTTACGATTTGGCAACATATACTTCACCAGCAATAGTGAAAGGCAATACGTTTTCTTTACTGAATGAAACTATTGTCTCTGGCCACAATAAAAAGATACAGCCACATAAGTGGTGATAACTTCATCTGGGAATGTATCTGTAATCAGACATGGAGAATCTCTGGTAACCATTCTACTTCTTGATTTTGTCACAATACATTCAATGCGTAAAAGTCATTTTGGGAAAACTCAAGTATTCCTATCCTAGTTTGATATCATACGCGCTGATAAACAGTTATTCATGTCATAATCAAAATTGTCAACATAGCAATAACACGAGAAGATAAAAGTACAATCAAAGTTCATTGTAGTTCTATCCGCTTCTTCATAGTAGCCAGAACAATAATCGAACGGCAAAAGTGTTGAACAAAGCAATTAAAATAAAATCTCAAAATGGCAACAGTTCCTATTGTTGATGTTGTTTAAAGCACAATCGAAACAGTAGTTGATTATCAAATTACGTTTATGATTTTACAGCCATTGGATTGTCAATTCAATATCAATTAACTGAGCTATTCTGACATGTGACATTTTGGATTTAACCAAAATCAATAGAGCTTGATTATGAATGAATATTAAAGGTGTCATATGAGCAATGTCGCCTTAGCTCAGCAGGGAGAGTGTTTGGTTTATAGTATTTAGGTATTAAGTTCAAAAAGCAATTCAAGAACCTTTCTCTTAATGGTGTTCGAAATTTAGGGTGACAACAAAATGAGTGATATGTTTCATTCTTCAAAACGAATAATCCTCTAAATTATAGCATTTCTCTAATTTTACTATTAATTGCGAAATCCGCGGTCAGTCTTCAGCTTCAACAAACCATCTTGGATGTCAGTCATTACCAAACAAAATAGATATAGATCTACCAGATATTGGTACCAGTTGCAATGTTTGCTTACATTTTACATCCAAGATGGCTGACAACATGATAGTCAATGATGATCGCAAACTTTACATCCTCCAAACCAGAATTTCAAAATTTTCCAATGTTCACTTCAATCTGATCTAGGGTGGATTCAATCTCATCTTGCATAAGTTTTATTGGGTCAACAAAGTAAAATTACTAACTATTTGCTATTTCATCAATTTCTTATGTGGCAATGTGATACAAAAGAATTTTTTCACAAGATGTCAATTCAAATTTCTTTGCAAATTCCTGCAAACTGTAGAAAACTATGCATTTTAAAGAAGTTGCTACGCAATTGATTTATTATTCTTTGATAGTTTAGTTATTTGTCTAAACAAATTTCTTTAACTCGAAAATGAAATATGATTGATATTCAAAGTTTTCAGTGAACACAATTTGTACAACAATCGGACGAACTGATGTAAAAAAAGTTTGATTGAAGAACAATGATTACAAATTTATTTTCATGAAGTGATAACAAATAGATAGAGAATAACAACTCTATTTCAAAATAGCGTTACACAAATTACTCTTTAAAATGTTCTAATTTTATTTGTCGTTTGCATTATTGCGGTTTGAGCACGACGCTTATGTAATGCTCAAGGTTGCATTTGTCTAAACCCTTGCGCAATCCCTCATAGGCACTCTCTGCATTGTCTTGAGCATTCCTCCATTCGTACAGGAGGTCATACACTGCATTGCTAACTTTGTTATCATTGTTCTGCAGATGGGTTTGTACTTTTTCAGGGGCAATTTCTAATCCGGTGAAAGCAAGGGCCCGCATTTCTCCTTTGGATCTTATTTGATCAGACAGCTTTTGTAACATCTCTGCAGTCAACTCAGGAGCTTTCCTTTTCCTGTCTGAAAAGAAAATTAGGCTCAGATAAATCCTAAATTCCACAAATAACCGTGTCCATTTGGCTTATTGTAATAAATACGTCGATAAACTACGATGCAGACAGTAGATCTGATTACAGTAATATTAAATGATCTCCTTAGGCTGCTTATCACTTCAGCTAATAACATTTTTGTACCTTGGAGCTCTGGTGGTATG
Organism: Haplosyllis leylae; assembly: GCA_038406175.1. Lineage (NCBI taxonomy): Eukaryota > Metazoa > Annelida > Polychaeta > Phyllodocida > Syllidae > Haplosyllis > Haplosyllis leylae. The sequence goes on from JBCAUG010711327.1 coordinate 6,294, forward strand.
TTGTCATAATCTATAAGACCTTCTGCCGCTCCATTCGATAACGCTTTCATGAGATCCTGGAGATGAAAGACAAAATAAAGACCAAAAAAGTGTACAAAGTTCACCTGATTCGTGTCTCTTGATTTTGATCATTTAAACTTGATCTTCATTTGTGACCAAGATTGGACAAGAGTGGTTTCTATTTCGCAGGATAAAAGGTAAGTAAAATAAGTTCTGGATCTACAGCATTAATTGTCACAATAGACTTACCTGTTTTGCGTTTTCTCCCGCATACTTCCTCCAGTGTTTGAGGAGGGCGTAGTTGTATCCCCACTGGTTGTGCTTTATGTTTAGAAACTTCTCGGAGAATTTTGTCATATTGTCGGAAGACATCTTCGATGCTATATAACTGAGATCATCATTTGTGATAGTCTCAGAATTTGAGGGTTGATCAATTTTAATATCTTTACCATCACCATCGCGCTCATCAAATGTGAAGAAGTTGAATATGTACTGCTGCTTGGCCATATTAATTAGTAAATGCTAGAAATGATCAAGAAAGAACCTTACTACGTCTTTATTCAATAATTAAGATTATTGAAAATAACAGATCAAGGTCCAAAAAAACTCTGTATCGAAAAATGAAGAAGATTGGATCCGCATTTTTTAAAGGTAACAAGTGATTTTGACCCAAGTGTGGATCCAATAATGTTGATTTAGTTCAAGTCAACTAATTTTAGCGGACACACTTTGTTCTAAGAACAAGAAACACAGTTCTTTTCTTCAGTACATCACGATGTTTTTACTGAATACATCACCCAGATTATTATGGCGAAGAAGATTGACGACGAGGAAAAGGAAATGGTAGAGGATCTTGCCACTGCAATAGCTGCCAGCAGAATGACTCAAATAGCTCGAACTTACCTTAAAATGGATATGGATTCTATCAATGAATTACAATATGAGGCAAAAGAAAACAGGTGGAAATTCAATAAAACAGTCATACAAAAGTTTTTGAAAGACAGTGACAACTCTCGAGTTGTAAGTGTGCAATCTTAATTCTACTATTGACATTTTCTTTAATTCAAATTTGACACAAAGGTCAATAAATTTGCAATTACTAACCTTCATGGAGCGTTAGTTTTTTCCTTCAGAAACTGGCAAAGGCTCTAAAAGAAGCGGCAATGGCAGGTTTTGTGACAGACTACACTAAAGTTAGAGAAATTCTGGGACCGATGAATGACTCTCAAGGTAAACATTTGCACAAAGGACAAAGCAATTTCTGTGCGACCACAAACATATTATTTTGGTTGATCCTCCACAACAAAAACCAAAAAAGCCTACGTAATTTCATTTTCCTTATGCACCTCACAGATAAAGATATGGAGTTAACAGATGACATTGTGACAAAAATGGCGCAAGGAATAACTGACGAAGAAGACCTGATGGCGTTGGGAGTTAATGGCCTTCATATGGCGCCTGAAAGCGTAAAATATTACATGGTGACGCATGCTAAAAAAAGTGACGCCGCATTTTCATTGTTGCAAAAATGGCGTAATGATCAAAGAGACAATTTCGAGGCCCATAAAAACTTGTGTCAGGCTCTTGAAGAGGCAAACATGGAGTTCTATTTGTCAAGTGCGATGAGACATTCCGGAGTTTCGTCTAAAGCTTAATCTCATGCAGAGCAGTTTACCTTTAAAGACGGTAAACTATTGAACAGTTGCATTATATGATACTCTGGTTACAATACATAAGTAATAAATATGTTCTGATAACGGGTAATCTTACGAAGTATTCTTTTGCGCAACAATTTTATAAAATCCTTTGTTCATGTCAAATCTTAATCCTGATCATCGGTTTTAAAATATCTTTTATCTAATACGTAGATTTATTGCTAATCAAGTGTCTACTGTTATATATTCATTAAAATTGGATAGTTACGTACAAAAATACGATAGAAACGAATAGGATGCTCATAACAACGCATTTAATTGTGATGTGCTCACTCACTAAATATTAGAAACGTTAAATATTTGAAGAGAAAAGACCTTTCTAAAAATTTTCCTTGAAATTGATGAAAAACAAAATCCTTACAGGTCCCTGTACTAAAACTTTTATGAGTTAGAGGGTACTTGGGAAAACACTGTAACAAAGATCCGCTAACAGAGGCGACGGACGCAAAGTCATTCGTTCAATTTCAATTATCGTCCCCCAAAATGTCCTTTTGCAAAAACATCTAAGATAACTGCCAATTACGGATCTTTCTTAACAAGGAGAGCACTTCTGAATGAAGTGTAGCCTGTACTTATCGATTGTTAATGTTCTTGAATATAAAGATCAATTTGATTGCGAATGCATATGGTATTACTTACCTTATGTATCAGTCTTGGTGAAACGGCTAATATCAATCGGCGTTCTTTACACGTTTTATTTTTTTTCGTTTTGAAAACCACGCTGAATTATTCTCTATTCTAACGTTTTAAAGTCTGACTAAAACCCGCGATGCTATTACATTATATTGGCCCTTATCATATCACCACAGATAAATACATCTTGGAAAATCCCAATTCCCCGATTCAATCGTTATCAATGTATTTGATAAAAGAAACTAAATTTCTTGGCGCTTTCAAATGGTAACGTAAAATATTTCTGGCAGCAAATTTGAAACATTCACAGACATAAACTCAAAAATTACGGAATTCAAAACAAAATATGTTTTATTTCGTTCAAAACCTAAACAATACTGAACAATGTTTAAAACTTGACTTAGCAACAGTGATTTTTAAAGCCGTTTGTTTTCTAATCAAATGTATTTTTTTAAAAATAATTTTCATTCCAAGTAATTTTGTGACATAGAAACATTAATTTGAATCTAGATTTAAATGAGAAAATATCATTTTATGAAAGTTATACATCTAAAATACACACATATTATGAATTTTAAATTTGACTAATCTGATTTTATGAAAACCTCAAATGATTAAGCCGAGATGCGCTGCTCACTGTGGTGGATTCGGCACTAGTCAGTGTATAGACAATTTGTATTGGTGCCTTTGTTTCCCAGCCTCTAGGATAAATTGAAGTGCAACATCTATGGATCTATGGATTACTCACTCAGCCACAGAAACCTGTGTTACGCTCAACTTCACTGATTGGACTTGAATCATTTCAAGATTCAATAGAGCATAACTTTATAAGGGTCTGAAAGTCTGAGCACAACACATGTCTCTGTGGCTGAGTGGGTAAGGCATTGGAATTCTAATCCATAGATGGTTGGTGTTGTGAGTTCGAATTCCATTGGAGGCAACTTTATTTTTTGCTGATTTGGAACCCCCTCAATGTCAATTTTGTACAAAAATGCCAGAAGTGTCTGATTTGCGTTCTTTAGGAAAAACTCGTTTATTATTTATCCTAATCGAAAATACATGGTTGTTATCTGGAAACTATTTTGGAAAGCTTGTTTATTTATCTCAATGCTTGTCCAACATGGAACGCCATTCCAACGCTTCTCAATGCCTCACACAACTTGGTGTAAGCTTCTGTGGAATTGTTCTGTTGGCTCCTCCACTCAAAGAGCACAGCAGTCACGGCGTCGGTGATACGCGACTGGTGATTGGTCAGATGGATAGCTACTCGTGCACCGGGCATCTTCAGACCGCGGATCGCAAAGCTGTTCAGCTCAGTCGGGGTGGTAATCAAGCCGGCCAGATTGATGATCATTTCATCAGTCAGTTCACCACCTGTTGACAGAAAACACGAAATGTATTTGGCGTGATCTCATTTGGAATGCGAGCGAAACAGACATTGGGGCGTTTAAATAAAAAGCATGACATCCCATACTTTTTCGTATGTATCGACGTTTTAGTTTCACTATTAATGTGGTCATCAACTATATAACACAAGAGAAGGTTTATCAATACTGAGGTATTGATTGTTTTCGTAAATCTATGAATCATCACCCCGTGATACTTGAAAGTGATAACGGCGGAACAGAAATAGAAACTAAATCTGAAACTGAAAGAGCTACGAACCTTCAGCTGATTCTGTGTCCTCTATCTTGACCTTCAAGACGTCCTGGACCTTCTGTGGATCAACGTAAGACGACTCCTTTGCTGCTTTGAACAAAACCTTTGCCAGTTTCTGAAAAAATGTTGTGAAAAGCAATCGATGTTTGAAGCAATGGCAAAACCGAACATATTTATCACATTAATTTGAAAAGTGCAGAAAGCAGGCTGTCAATTGATCTTTTTGGCATTGATTTATGAAAGTCAAACGAAAATCCTCAAAATTTGACAAGTGTTTCTTTCAAAAATAAACTGTAACTTATTTGAAAAATGTCTTTGTTCTCCCTAAGGGTCAGTTTACACTCAGCGATAGCGAAAGCGAAAACGATAAAGATCAAAGGTTCAAAAGTATAAGCGGCAAACATCCAAGAAAAGTTTAGCTTTCGCTATCGCTCAGTGTAAACGGACCTTAAAGTTTAAAATTTCAGTTACACCATTTACCTTTTTCTGATTCACTCCAGGATTGGCTTTTTTCCAATCCATCAAGATTTCCCTGTTGAACTCTGCAGTGCTACGCAGATCATCCTTGTGGGTGCGCACGCGGTTCCAATCCTGCTCAAAGTACCCGAGGGCGATCGACTCCATGTCACCCTTGGAGATAATCTTGGCTAAAGCCGTAATATCTACATACGTCAAATCTCCGTCTGCCATGATTCCCTCCGACAACTTGCTGGCATATGAATTGATAACTCGACAAAGCCGAAACAAGTTCGGTATTTTATAGAGAGGAACAGGGTCTCGTGAACAATGTGTCGTCACTTATCAGTGTCAAGAGGATTTCTGAAAGGAGGATGTATAATTGTTCATGCCACAAGTATTCGATAAATGTTTATCACGTAAAGAACATAAAGTGAAAGATTACTTCAGGAGTTATTTTTACATTTAACACTATCACTTTCTCATTGATAGGACGCACGAATTAAATCTTTGAGAAATACATGGTGAACAAACCAAGGTTTTTATTTCACCGTTTTGTTACTGACCTTGAGATTGGAATGAAACAAAAATTGTGCATTTGAGACAATTATCTAAATTGCTGTTTAAAACTTTTGATTACTAATAAAATCTTGTTTTGCACACAATTTTGAATGAATCACGGGTGGTATTCAAATGGAGATCCGGACCAAGTGCCTGGAAAAATCTTCTGACGTCGTGACCATTAAATATTCCACTTGCTTACTGCGCAGCAGTCCAAAATAGATAATTCTTTAAAAACTTAGTCCATTGTGGACAACTGGTTAGTAAGTAAATGGAAGCAAGTGAAATATTGAATCATTGGCCAAATACCCAACATCCAACTGTGTTGGATTCAGATGAAACAATATAGATATTAATTAATTAGATTTGTATTAAAATTGAAATAGTGTAAAAAAACTCAAGTGCCATTTTTGCTATTGATATCCTATCCTTAAATATTTTTGCAGAATTGTGGTAATTAGTGAAGAGGGAATTTCATTTTGTTAAAGCCCTATCCCCAAAGTGCAAACAAACCATACATTTTATTCTTTAAATGTAATCGATATATGGTTTCTTTTCAGTTTCTGATTAAGGAACCATCACCAAGGAGGAAGTTTTGGTTGTCCCAGACCAAGCCTGAGGTAGGAGGTTGATGGTTCCTATTCTAACACAGCCTTCTTGACAAATAAAAAATGAAGTAATATATTAATATTGCATTTTGAGTAATGGGTGGGCTCATTTGGGTGGACAAATTCCCTGAAATTGCCTTTTGCCCTCCCAAATGAGCATTTTGTTATTGCTGGTCGCCATCTTAGTTGCCCCTAGCAATGGTTTAGATTGGCTCAACCTAGACTGCCCAGTCTAGGTTGGCTCATAAAGACCACTAAATAAAAAACCTGATTGGTTGTTGAGCGCTAGGTGTGTTAGAATTAAAGAATCATTCACACTGTGTATTTTTTATTCGACTGTGACTGCGATTTGTTTTTGCTTATAAGGGTCTGATGGGAGTTGGTGATGCTGTCAGTCGCATAGTGTGAACACTTCCAATTGAGTTTTTCATGATAGGTGTTTCTGTCAGATTATCTGACACATCTTTGCGCAGGGAAGAGCAAAAAAAAATTGTCAAAAAATTGCCCCCAGTGAGATTTGAAACCAGGACCTCTGGAATACAGTGCACATTATGCACATTTTGATCTTATTTGAAGTTAATACGTGAATAAATGAAGAAGATGTTGGAAAATATCCAAATTGATACGGAAAATCTGTATCGAAAAATCTAAATTTTGGGAGTCGAATTGTCTAACGATAAAAGCCCAATGATTGTGATGCTTTGAAATGAAAGTTTTATTTGCTGGTATGAGGATGTAAAGGTACAGTGATTGCTGCATATTTGTTCAGGCTTCTATTTACGTCAAAGGTTTATCTGTGAGGTTACGTCACGTTTATATCTTAGATACAAAATCGTTTGATTTCCTAACGAGAATTTGTTTTTTGAATAACTCTATGTTCGGACAACGTTTTATCTTTCAGCCTATTTTTGTGATAACTCATATTTGACAGTTCCAGTGCAGTACACAGGTGAACAAAAGCAATTTTTTGATCTTCGTAGTTGTTTTTCCACTCCTGCAGCACCGCATATGCAGCCATTTGTATTTCTTTCTTGTCAGTAAGATAGGCATCGATAGTGTGGGATGGCATTTTTAAGCCATGTATCGCAAATTCAGTCAATTGATATTGATTCGTAAAGGCCCCTGACAAATTGAATATCATCGCGTCGGTCAACTCTGGAGTGGCAGTACTGTCTGTGAAATAATACAGTAATTGTTAGAACGGAATAGTGGAAGAAACATGACCTAGAACCACAGACATCGGATAGTTGATTGATACCACATGTTCCGTCCCTTGAACTAGACTGTGCACTTCTGGTACTACTC
>JBCAUG010711338.1:0-13229 GCA_038406175.1 Haplosyllis leylae
AGCCTTCTTTTCACTGTTTAGATTACATACTAATTGTTGTGTGTTTGTCTCCAATGTCTTGTGAGCATATCAAATCCTTACACAACCCAATAATTTCACTCTAAAGCTGAGTAATGGAGATAGGAAATGTACAAATTTAGCTATTGAAATAGGTATGGAAAGACTTTTTGTTACACAGAAAATCCAGATTTGCATTACTTTTTCATGATGCTTGACTTTCTGAAACCCTCCAGAATGTTCTGTAAATGTAATGAATGCATTGTGATGGGCAACTTGACAAATAGTCTAAACCATGTAATTTAGCAGATCATGAGTGAGGAGGTGGCTCAACTCCTCACAAATACCTGAGAAGTTCCTGCTGTTGCTATAATGACACTGAACAGGCTGATGGTTATTCTGGAGGTTCTACTTTCATAGGGTGCACCTCCCTTACATACTCAATACCAATACCAAAATATCAGTGCAACTACACAAAGAAGTTCCTGTGAGGGGGTGAGAACTTAGGAAAGGATTGGAGCTATTTAGCACCTTTTGTGGTTAAACTAGACACTGGAACACACTGTCTCAGTTTGCCATTAGTTTCATCTCAATTTGGCCAGTAGTTAATGCTGTGGGTGAGTGAGGGTTTGGGTAAGAATACAGTCTTACATGTCAGCTGGTGATTGGTTAAACACATTATGCGATTTACTGATTGGCTACTGGGTATTGTATATATGACACAATGGCATTGATTGGATATCCTTTGAACACTTAGTGCATGGTTTGCACATGATCAATACATGTGAGCTACATGGAGGTGAGTGAGGAGGTGCTGGCTGGAGGATTGACGTTCTTAAGGCAATTGGAGGCCAAATACATACACGGTTCACCTCCAACTCCTCAGTTTCGCAATAATATACATTTAACCTGTTACAATATTTTCTTCTCTATCTCTGAAACTATCAGCCTTTTTAATTGTTATTATTATCTTAGATCTGTAAATCTATCGTAGTTGTGTAGAGAATCTAATAAACAGAAACAAAATAAAAAAAAACAAACGGTGTCTTCTTTTTATGACTGTCAATTTTCAGTGCAGTATTGTTAACAATTAAAGAGATTCCATATTGAAAATTTATAAATTGTACCAGAACTGGTGACATTCAATAACAAGAAAGTCGCCTTTGTGTGACCGTAAAGGCTTGTTTACACGTAGTGTGTGCGTCTGCGTGTACGTCAACGTCTGCGTCAAGTTTTGTATTGAGTCAATGGTGACATTGACGCACATGCAGAGAATGGCTTAAGAGGTGTACCATCCATGGGATAGGGAATAAAATCCTACTCTTGTTGGTGCCAAGGGGTAACCCCCCAATGTGACAGAGGATAATCCCCTAGTGGACAGACAAACCGAAAAACTACCTTTCCACAAACTTTGTCTGCAGGCGGTAAAAAATACTCGACTCTAACATTTACCATTGTATATAGTAATCACAATGGTGTTACTTCAGAATGGGTTGCTGAACCGAAAGTGATTCCATTGCTTTTTATGAGCCCAGTAATTCAAATATTATCACATGGTTGACACTGTGCTGAAGGTGTCAGCCAGTCGATTTTTTCCACAATTACCAGAACACAAAGTTGACAGATCTGGCAATTACTTCTTACCTTGTTTTTCCTATCTTTAATTTGTTACAGTCACTGATAAATTTGGTGGAATATGCTACACAACCTTCTAATCAATAATATGCATGAAAAGAACTGATATGTCAAGATTTGTACAAGAAAATAAAACTTAAACTGAAACACAAAAATGCCAGATCTGGCAGATCTGTCAGATCTGGCAACATTGTATAATTGAGGAAAAACACGATTCTTTTCAGTGAATTCAGAATGCAGAATTTTAAAATGAATTTACCAAGACTGGGTTGTTCATCAAACACTATGACCTGTCTTCTCGTCTGTTCTAGAGACCTCCCACGAAGATGGTAGATATGTTTGATAGCATCGTCCCAATACTGCATGAGGGGTGTTGGATCATTGATACCTCTTATTGTCTCACTTGGGCAGATAAAAGTGATGTAGTGACCTGATAACTCGCCCCAAGGACCTGAAAGGAAATTATTGTCCCTTTTACTGAAGAAACCAAGGTGGACAGCAACACCAAACTGACCACATGCCATGTTCTTGTTGAAACATATTTGAAAAGATTTTGCCTCTTCTATTTCTTGCATCCTTCTTTTTCTGGGAATTTTTTGTTGAGGAATGGTTGTTATCTTTACTTGCGGAAATAAGGAGTTATTCACTGCGACAAACCTGATGCATCGCGGGTGTATTTCCACACTTGCAAGTAATTTTCTTTTCTCATATCAAAGACCGGAGCTTGAATGACGCCATGAACATCTACATTGAGAAAGCTGTCCTTTTTACCAGGACTCAAAAAGAACACCAATCCACCAAAAGGATGGCTGCAATAGACATGTCATCGTAAAAATACGGTTGATAGATTCGAGATATTCATATAATTTGCTGGTTAATCATGTTAATTTCCCCTTTGAGAATTGTGTCTTGTCATGAAGCGTGATATATACCTGCTAGATCTACATTTTATCATTTCAGTTTTAGACCATATAAAATTCAGCAATGTAGCACTGAACATGTGTAATGAAAATTTAAAATGCAATGTGAATTTACGCATTTAATCTTTGTTTCAATTGAAAATATGTACAAATAAAGAAGATACGACACAATTTTGAAATTGATATGGAAATTTGCAAATTGACCTGAAGTGTCAAATAACTCTCACACTCTTTCAGGCAAATTTTTCAATGATTCCATCACAGAATTCTCGCAAGCTCTTTAAATGGATCGACCTACCTAATTTCAATCTCATTTTCTTGCAGAGCTTTTTTGATACTCAACACTGGCCATCTCTGCAGTTTACTGTGAGTAACTCGCAGTTTGTCTGTGTGCGCACCGATCAATATCTACAAATCCAAAGTCAGAAAATCAATCAAAATTACTTCATCATCGGGACAAGAACTGCGATACCATTCAGAAAGTTTTACCTTCCACTCGTGTCCTTCGTGAATTTTCAGTTTAATTGCCTTGCCAGGAGTAAGATAGAGACCGGTAAAATAAAACTCCACGAACGATTCCGATATCAGTTTGATCTTCTTGGTTGTTAAATTTATGTCTGATTCCGGAATCGTCCCTGTAAAATAACGAGAATGCTAACGAAGCCAAAAACGTTTCAATATTATAATCTGTGATGAAAAAATGGACTATTAATTACTCAAAAATCTTCCTGCGAAGCCCACTACATCATTTCGTCCATGTAAAAAATTTCAGATCACAATTCATGAATGAATTGAGACTGCTGTGCTCTCAAGAAAGCATCCAAACCAATCCAAAAGTTGTAATGAAATTTTGTCTTCGCAATCGACGGGAACTGCTGATGGGATTTGTAAAGTAACACGCCCTGTAGGAACATCAGTAAATTCGACTTTTCCAAGGAGATTAGAAAATTCTAACAAAACTTTTACAATGGTGGCCTATGACAAATTCTATTTTCAAGCATAAATAAACAACCAATATATTTATGTAAAAGAAATAACGCATCTGAGCTATTTCTGAATTTCTCCCGCACAGTTGAGGATGTCCCTGTGATTTTCACGGATTTTCTGCTTACCATGTGGTGAGGACTCACTTTCTGTTGGAAAGTCATGGAATATCAGAGTCATCTTTTCATGTCATAATTTTCTGATTTCCTTGAAAAAGGCAGAATCGACTAATGTAGAATTTACAGGGTGTAATATGAAATCTGACTCTGTTTCCTTACCTGGAAATTCATCACATCCTGGTCCCACAACATCTAAATACCCAGCATACAACAGGGAATTGTACAGAAATATTACAGCCTTCGCCTTATTGCCTTCAATTGGGGCACTATGTGTAGGTACATAGTTTATCTTGCGTTGATATTTTTCTATAATTTCTTTCAGGTCAGATTTGAGGATATCCACAAGTTCCACACTCACCCCTGTCAGTTTAGCTGGAAATCGAAATTATCTTGTAAAGAACATTGAAGTGGTCAGTAGATTGCAGCATTGAAAAGGAATTGTGATAAACACCCGGAATAAAGCTCAGAAAATACTTCCAATTTTTGGGAAATCAGAAAATTCTGACGAAAGTTTCATAATGGTCATCTACGAGATTTTTTTTTTAGTTTTTCAAGTGTCTGGAAGAAACCATTACTTGCACCAACTACTTGATGGTATATAATAATTTCTGATAGTAGGGGGATCCAACCTATGTGGAGATATTACAGTGTAAATACTATTGTAAAAAGTTGGTGATTTCAAAACTTTAAATACACATTATTCTTGAAATATCTCCACACAGGTCAGATCTCCTTTCTGTCAGAAATGATTATCTAACATCAAATAGTTGGTGCATATAATGGTTTCTACCAGACATTTGAAAAACTAAAAAAAAATTTCTCATAGACAACCATTATAAAACTTTGGTCAGATTTTTCTGACTTCCTGAAAAAGTATTTTCTGAGCTTTATTTAGGGTGTACAAGTCAAAATAATGTACTAACAAATAAAAAATTGTAGATCATGCCACCATCATAGGCTTTACAACGCCTAAACTTTTGTAAAGCAAACTTCCATCTGTTGTAGTATGATCTCTGACTATATATTCTCTTTTTCTGTGCACATTGCAAATTTCTGACCAAGATCCAAACTAATCTGATCAACCCGTCTTCAGAGTTCATGCATGCTTCAACCAGATATTGAATGTGACATTTGAGTTTTTCACAATAGTCGTTTCAGTCAGATTATCTGACAGATCTTTACACAGGGAAGAGCAAAACAATTCATCAAAAATTGCCCTCACTGGGGTTTGAAACCAGGATCTCTGGATCATGAGGCCAATGCTCTACCAACTGAGCTAGGCAGGAATCTGTTGGGCAGGAGATTTCTGAAGTGAGCTTTGTTTGTTTCATGCACCACTTCACATGTTGGACTTTGTTCATTTTTAGAATCAATAGAGCATGACTAAATAGAGGCCATGAAGATTCAGGCTGGCAACTGAATGTTGACTTAGCTCAGTAGAGCATTGGCCTGATGATCCGAAGGCCCTGGTTTCAAACCCCACTGGGGGAAATTTTTGACAATTTTTTTTGCTCTTACCTACCGTGAAAAACTCAATTGACAAAATACCCAACAATAAACTATGCTGATTTCAGTTGCAATCATATGGCTAAATTTGTTCACTGCCACATATTAGCTCATAAATTTGTATTAAAGTTGAAAAAGTGTAAAAACTCAAGTGCCATTTTTCCTACTGATATTCTATTAATGGTCATGAAGTGATAAGATTTTTCCAGACACCTTGGTCAGTATCCCCACCTGAATACGACCTGTGTGCTAATTTGAAATTCGGCTTGCCTATCACATTGCATGGTAAATTGCACAACAAAGAACATACTTCCTCGTAACAAACACAAAAAACTGATAAGCTGTGCGTGTGAAGAAAGTTATGTCGTTGGACTTTTGTCCCACATGTAAACTAACCTTTCTGTTGGCAAAAATGTGGAACTTTTTGATGAGTATTTCTCGGATCATGTCTACATCGGAAACAACAATGGTCGGCTGTGCACCCTCGTAATATCTGTAAAAGAACGCAAACACATATTCACACAGAGCTCAGCAAAAACGTTTGGCAAAAAGTAAAAACAATTAAACTGGGAATAGAACTGCATGACAAGGGACCTATGACCAGTTAAGAGCTGGTAGTGTTGACAAGAACCATCCCCAATTAAAAACTGACCCTGGTTCGTGGAAATCCACTAACTACAAGGACAGGTTTGCCCTGAGTTTGTCTTTTTGACAAAAAACAATGTGCTGATTAATAGTAGTTTTAAATACTTACCAGCAAATATAGAACAGTTCGCAACCATTTTAAAAACAACATACAACGGCATTGACAAAATATCAAGGAGTGACAGTTTCAGTCAGGTGGCTCATCCGTGTACGTTAAACACCGTGTACGTTAATTATCATGTACGACGGCACATGTACATTAATTACTGTGTACAGTAGCTGTACATGAGTATCACCTCCACACATAAATAGACCCTTGCCTTGCCTATGTAATTAAGATAGATGTATGTGAACTGTCCCCTCCACCTTTCAAAAAAAAAGCGACCAAAAAAACAGCCCGTCAACCACATAGGTAGCTCTGACGAGCCACCAATAATTCAGGGTTGTTGTTGTCATGGCATGCAGAAGAATCCCTCACTTACCCGAAGACATCGCCATACTTTGCAGTCCACTCCTTTATGCATATTCGTAGGGTTTTCGTTTTAAGCTCGTCTAAATGGCCAAATAAGATCGATGGTGGGGGAGGACCTGGAATGCCCAGTGATGAAAGCAAACTGAGTTTCTTTTTCCTATCTCTGCAATGAATAAAGGATAATATGAATTGCGAGTAAGCAGGTACACACCTTTAAGTTTTAAAGAGTTTGACAAGCAGACAAACAGTTTTAATTTTTATCCCATGGATAACTCGGGTTGACAAAGTAAATCTTGCAAAACAAACAAACAAGTAAAGTCATAATGATTTGCAATTTATAACAATGATATAATCGTTATTATTTTTGCCAGTCAATAATTTTGTACAGGTTTTACCTGTTCCGACAAAAACATGAAAACTAACTCACATTCCGAATTAATGATGCAGACAGTGCCGTTTTCTTACACTTTGAAGATGAGTATTTGATGTTTGAAGTTTTCTAAGGGAACAAGCTGTCTGATTCCGTCTATCGGGCTCAAAAGGGAAAATTACATTCTGCAGTAATGCTTGATAATTAATTTGGTATATCAAGCTCATCTCCCAGTGGGGATTGAACCAGGACCTCGTGATTGCTAGCCAGGTATGTGTTGGTCAGTAGAGCATTGATGTCAAGATGAAGAAGCCCTAGGTTCAATCCCTACTGGGGACATTTTTGGCTGCATTTATTTTTGCTTTTCTCCGTGTAAACCTTCGTTGCCAACGTTGCCAACTTTGTATAATTTAGGGAAAACTCGATTGTTCAGAGAATATTGTCACTCAGAATCAAGTTTTGTACGAGAATACATATTCAAACGTATCAATTTTACACATCGAACAAATTGAAGCAAATGCTTTTTAGGCAAATTGTTGCATTATCTTGTTGTTGAATAATTACAACTAAACTGAACAGATGTTCTATGAAACATGTGAATATTAGAATTGTTATCTTCCTGAGTAAATGTTGAAAAGATAAAATAAGAAACTAAATTTGATGTCTTTTCGATTTCCTTAATAAGAGAGATCATTTCGTCCTGTAGTACACAGTTCAAATACTGTTTTCTTGTTTGAAATTAAGTGAGAATCGGTACTAATGTTGCTGTGACATCTGAGTTGGGGAATCCCGCTGAGTACATGACCTCAGTGATAGTTGCTGCCCATAGCGTTAAAAGAAATTATATTAATTTCACTTTGAATCTGAAGTAAATTGAGGTAGGTGTTCGTATATTAACATAGAGTTGCAGATTTACGAACAGCTACTTCAATTTACTTCAGATTCGAAGCTATTCGTGTTTTCCCGTAATTACACAAAGTCGGCAGTGTTACCAGATCTGGTATTTTTGTTTTTGCCGACCGCGTACGAAGTACAACGGAAGGTTATATTTTCACAGGTGTGTGTCTGGTCAGGGAAGGGGCGGGGGGTACTCCAGTCTTTGGTCCCATGGTCCCAGGTCCTTTCCTGGGGGTGGGGCTAATAGGGGTGGGTAGGGTAGGGGTGGGTGGTACTCCAGTCTCTGGTCCTAGGTCCTCTCCTGGGCAGGAGTGGGTGGGGTTGGGTAGGGGTTACCTGTCTCTGGTCCCAAGTCCTTTTCCAGGGGGTACCCCAGTCATCTTTGGTCCCAGGTCCTTTCCAGGGGAGGGGAGGGGAGGGAAGGGGCAGGATAGGGGCGGGCATACCCCAGGACAGGTCTAGATTTGGTATCCTCCTTCCCCCTTCCCCACTGCACCAGACCAGGATGGTTGTACGGCGCGGGCAGTATGCCTCTTGCGTTCATGCAGGAATACTTTCTTGTTCAGTTTTATTTTCTTGAATTTATTTGATATATCAGCTCTTTCAATACGTAGATATACCTAATATTGCAAATAGCCTTTCCACCAAAATTTAACAAAGGAAATCAATGGAATGAAGGAGTTGGCTGAAATATCAACTGTGTGTGTATTTCTGGTTCTACTATACATCGATCTCCATCTTAACGCACATACAAACTTTCATTGACAACAAATATGTTGCATATTGCTGGATTTCCATTAGCTTTCACCAATCCACAGAAACCAGAATGAACAAAATAGGTACACACTTATTCCTGAGAAAACTCCAGAATATAAACGTACGGCCGTTAAAAGGTCCAAATTGTTGTGGAGTGACTTAGTAACGTTCCGGAAGGGGATGGATTCACAAGGCACCATAAAGATGGCTGTCGGTTATAGATTTCATTTCTCTTGTCCCCTCCCACCGAGTTTCCGGTTACGCTACTGGGGCTCCACAACTCAGAATCACCATTATCAAAGGCAGCTCATCTCGATTTTATAACATTCTATTGTAGTTCATTTTGTAAGACCAACTCAGGTTTTCATACATAATTTGAAACAAAATTTCACACGATCACTAGATAGGGATACCTCTGCGCTTCATAACAAAATTCACCATTACTAGCTTTTTGGGGTGTGGCGAAAATGTAAGGTTTAGCAGTGGCAGAGCGTCATCTTATGTTAAAATTTCCAGTTGGACCCAATAGAAATGCTTCATTCCCAGACACACCTTTTCTGTCTGACCATATATTGACCATATATGGTCTCACGTGGAACTCTTCAACCTGACAATTTACAATGCTCCCGTGTATGTGAAATGTATTGAAAAGCTAATAATGCAACCGTTTTCTGACAAATTACGGACGAAATTTGGTTCAAGTGTCAAAGACTAGTGTCGAGGCGAATACAGACACTGTATTAAATCTTCTTGAAATATGATCCAATTGGGCATGTTTGTTTTGTGGCGGATCCAGGTCAAGACTTTGATCGTGTCAAAAATTAGGCCAGAGTGAGATAGCCTCCCAATGGGATATTCATTGGTTTTTGACACTGTTAGTCACATACTGATCCCAAAAGAGATCATTGTACCTTAGCTTTTGTAACCTTAGGTTCATGACTTTGACTCTCAGATGGAAAGACATCAGTGCTTTCTGTAATGGATAAAAACCTAGCCAGAGTTGATTATCACAAAATAATTTGTTGGAGGGCCTTTTGTTGGTGATTTCTTGGCTTAAAGTTGACAAAAGGTTAGATTTAGCAGATTTCGTGAGGCAACAAAACAAAGTGAAAAATATCAAAAATAATTAATAATCTCACATTTGTGTCACTTGCAATGTCTTCCTTGATTCATTTTACCCTCAAACATTGTGTCACACTGTTATTTTTTGTCAATTTTTACTTTTCAGATTCAGTGCATATATGTCACTCAGTGACAAAAGTGTCACTTTTGTTGGCAGGTGTCAACTCCAAGAGGAAGACAATAGCCAGTGGCAGTGGTTTTCCTCTTGGATAATTACACCTCCTATGAATAGACGACGGGCCTTAAAATTCTTTAAGAACCTTCTATTTGATTCTAAAATCCAAAGATTTCTACAAGATGACAATAACACAACCAAGACCTTTTAAGCTCAGAACAACAAACATTAATGCTAACAACAGTCATCAATCACCAAACAGAAAACAAACAACAAAAAATCATTTCTGACACAACAAATATGAAATAAATAAAGAACTTAAAATCAGGCTTAAAGACACGACATATATATATATTTGAAGCTTAATGAGACGACAACTGTACGAATGACAACCAGTGGGCTTACAATTTCATAAAAGGAATATAAATATTGCGTATTACCTTAGCCATTGTACGATGAATATTGCAAGTAGTGCAATTGTCACTGCAAATAGGTACATGTCTGCTATGTGGCCGTGTCCGTGGTGGATGTGTAAACAAAATACCCAAGTCCAAAGTTTTATAATCCTGGCGAATGTAGATCGCCTAGGTCAAGGAAATAAATAAAATCAGTCAGATTACAAATCATTCGTCAAATTTACTTAATCATAATTTCCTCCAGAGAGAAGGGTGTCTTCATTCCTGTGTCGTCCTTTTCTGAGTGATGAAGTGGACCAATCGGCAGAAAGTGACAGTGATGTTGAAGTAAGAAAATGAACTTTGTCACGTATGGTATGGTCACATTCGTCTTCTGTATGAAATGAACTCGCCTAAGAAAGTTGATTAGTTTAGCCACTGCGTAGAAATTGAGAACAAAGCACGTCTTTTTAAATTATTTCAAATTTAGGCAAACTGACCAACAAGCCAATAGGTTTATCTTTCGATTTAAAAGTACCAACGCTTTGCCACGATTTTATACATTGATTGTGATACTTGAGTGTTATTCCTTCACTAGAAACCATTAATTTGATCGACACCTTTTGGTACGAATTGGCCAGTATTTTCATTCATTTTCATACATTTGCATTGTCGCAGGTTTACAACCTGATAACATATCGACCTCTTACTTTGATCCAAAAGATAAGAAAAGAGAACCATCCAGACAGAACCATCTTACATGATTGACAAGCCACACTCTCCCTAAAATTATTGTCATGCCTTCCATAATTTGTCTTAGAATTCGACCACAGAAGTGACGTACAAAGTTAAGAAATGTCAGATTGGCCGAGCCGGAGTGGCCGAACGGTTTACAGCGCTGTGCTTGCGGCACGGACGGTCATGAGTTTGAGCCCCGAACCTCCACCAATGCTTGCGGAGACATCCGCAGGTACTTGGATCAAAAAGGCTCAGCTGCCATGCTGACCTCTATACAGTCAGCAGGTGTCACACCAGAAGTGAATCTGGGGAATCCATCATGCACAGGTGAGGAAGCACACAAGTGAGGGATCCACCCTGGCTTTGAAACCCAGGACAGACGTCACCAGAAATCCAAAACAGTATCAGTGGCCCCACGAAAGGGACTTATGTCCCCCAAAAATTAAAAAAATAAATAAAAAAGAAATGTCAGATTGAAAAGGATTTTTACATTTCCCCTCCCCATGGACCTGATCTTAAAAAGTGGGTCATCATAACAAAAAAGAATACTCGAAGATCAGAATGTCCACTTGGAGCCCAGATGTACTTCATTGCCGATGTGTTGTGGCCCAAGAATCAAAGTTGTTCAGTTGTTTTCTTACTTTTCTGCTTGTTATCAACATTGAAACATCAATTCAAGAAGTTATCAATTTTATTGTGCTACTTTACACTCCACTTAAAAAAACAAATCTTGAACGTTGTTTTGACCCATGAAAGTGAATGAAGAAGCCAGATATTATAGAAATATATGTATCCGGAAATATATTGTTGTCCGTAAAAGTACGGGCGTACGACACCTTAATTAATCATTTCCTATCAGTGGTATTCAGGACTCATTCAGAAAAGGTGAAATAACATTGGAATAGTGATCAATAACCGTTCATTAGAATTGACAGTTATCGAGAGGATGTTTAAATGACATTTACGACCTGGGCGTGTGTCAACCAACGCAACTTCAAAGCGAAAACGTCATCAAGGCAGATAAATCACGGGGGAAGGGTGGAAACATGGCCACGTGTAAATGTACGAAAAAAGAACTGTCTCCTTCAAATTTTGGCTTGCAGTACATTTTTTTCAAAAATCCATTGGAAACGGCATTCAAAGTTACAACCATTTCTAAACACAGAACAGGGGGTCATCCCCCTCCCCCCCCAGACAGGCCAATGAGACCCATTTGGACACCTGGCCTGTTCAGTAGGAGGTGGAGGTACCCTGTCCTGCCCTGGTGGGGGTGGGGTACACCCTATCCTGTCCAGGACCAGTGACAAGACTAAATACCATGAGTATTTCCACAACAAATTATTAGTAAAGAATGGATTTAAGCGAAGGTGTTGAAAATTCAGAGAAACGCCGCGAGGGTATCGGGTGTGCATGTAACACATGAACAATCCATCAGCAAGGCAATTTGAACACAATGGAGTTCTTTCACCCAATTTAAGCCAACAACATCCTTCACATTTCTTGCCACTCTATGGTTCCCTATGTGCTCTATGTGCCCCATTCACAAGAGATAATCAATTATTTACGAAAAATCTCTCAGGAGTACAAATATACTCCACGTAGTTTTAAAAAGTTACATCTAGTCACCTCTGCGAGAGGACATTGCTACATAATTTCTCTTAAGACCATATTATGACCAAGACTCTGAAGGAATTCGAGGGAGGAAGAGACTTTGTGCTGGCGTTGTGTGATTATTCTTCAAAATTTAGCCCGAATTAAATATAAATATAAACTGTTTTTGCCAGCTAGCTATTACGGTACGAATGAAAATAAACATTCTGTTGATATAACTTTTAATGAAAAAAGTAAGAAATTCAAATGATAATTTTGTAATGTGTATAATGTCCAACAATATCACAAATAGTGAAATAAAGCATTGAAAGAGTTATTTTGACTAACAAAACTGGACGGGCCATTAAATATGTCCAATGGAAACATGAAAAAATATTGACATTACTTTAACGATCAGCTGAACCTGAAATGACGTAATAATACATATATATATATGTCAGTTACTTTTCTTCCTCTTCTCGGAAATTACTCTAAGTGCAACTTATCAAAAAAAAAGACAAACAAGTAACATTGGTAACATGGCCTCATGAACATTGAATCTTTCTGGGATCTGCGATCCATCTTTGTTATGAAACTTGAATCAGATTAAAATGTTAAAATTTCAGTTGTCCACATGAAAACCAATTGCTTAAAAGCGCAGCAAAAACAATTCAATGCTTCTGAACCCTCCTGGTCATGTACAATCAAAAATGTCAGTCACCAATACCAATCTTTCTGCTTGTGGTGGTAAAATGCAGGTTGTGTCGAGAAAAGAAGAGAACAAAGGAGTTTTCGAACATGGACTGATGTCGCACAGTAAGTGACCAATGTTCGTCTTCGCTTCAGGAAAGTTCATGTAATTTCATTTGATTTTATGGGACTGTATGGAGGTTCATGTAATTACCGCCCGCGTACGTAGTACGACGGGAAGGTACTGTTTTCACAGGTGTCTGTCTGTCCACAGCGGG
>JBCAUG010711349.1:0-13228 GCA_038406175.1 Haplosyllis leylae
CAAACTGTATTTTTTTTGTTCCCAAACTCAATCTCAAACAGGAAACTCATACTCGAACTCGTCGGTACGATATGCACCAAATACAACACTTTTATGTGTTTGTGTCGAAATACTGGCACGCAGCCGCAAATTGTTGCTAACCACACAACTTAAATTTGACAAGGACAACACTATACTACTCAGTTGTATTTTTGATTTACAGGTTGACAGAAAAAGAAATAAACATTCAAATAAAAATGAGGTATTGAATATGAAGTAGCCGTATTCAAAAGAGTACCCGGGTTGCCACACTCAGGTAAAGAAAAAAATCCCTGTGTTTTCAGCTTTTCCCTGTTTTTTTCTGCCTAAAAATATAATATTTATTCCACCACGACTGCCCACACAATTCTACTACTAATAAAACACCCTATTAATACAATCACAAATGAAACTTCATTCCGATGTTGGGTTGGCTCACCAACTCGAAATTTGCTTCAAAGGTCAAAAGCTAATAGCTACATCCCACCACAAATCTGCTTATCCTTTAATTTTTAAAACTTCAAAATTTTCCCCGTGTTGTAAGTAACTTCCCTGTGTAAAAATATATTTCTAATTTTTTTGTGAATTCCCTGTGTTTTTCCTGTCTCGAGAAATGAACAGCAAATTCCCCGTTTCCTTTGAGGCATGGCAATTCAGAGTACAAAATGAAGCAACTCTTAAAATAAAGTAATACATAATTAAATTCTGGAGATGCACAAATTTATACGCTTACCTTGCCGCAGTCTTTAAGTCGTCTTACTTCCACTTTATCGAGATGCCATCCAGAGGCCCAGCCTTTCCCGTCATGGCCAATTCTGATCTTCTCTATCATATCACCGACATCCTCCAGCTACATCAAAGTTATAAATATCTATCTTCGTTATTTACATAAAAGGATAATGTTTGTAATAGCCTTTCTTCAAGAATTTCACAACTTTGACTACACACTAGACAATAATATATGAACATTTAAAACCTATCAAGAACCGACCTCTAGAACAAATTTGTCGACTTGGCCTCTTTCAAAGCATTTCTTCCGTTCACTTTTACTGGAGCAGAGTGACTTTTTCTCGGTACAACTTTCCTGACCGTAGAGTACAACGTAGACGTCGGCGTTAGTTCCCGAGTTGCTCATATCGCTGGTGTGTGTGGTAATCTCGTATGGTATACCTGAGTTTGTTTCAAAATTTAAAAATAACAACTTCATATTTTTCAAAAAATGCCAAAATGAAATGAAGGAAACATAATCTGACACAAGAAGAAAGAACATCGAAATTTAAATTACATATGTAGTTTCTATGGGTAAGCATGGTTAATAGACTCTCATGAGTTTGGTCAATAGACTCAAAACGTGAAGGTAAATACATGTAATAGCTTATTTTCTTATAATATATTTTACACCACACTGTATTTCGTTTTACTCCTAATAATGAATCAAAATGGAACAAGAAAGTCCTCCTGCGTGAACGCAAGAGGCATACCGACCGCGGTGTAGCAAACCTATCCCGGGGGACTTATGTCCCCAAAAAATAATTTCAAAAAAAAAGAAAAACTTCAAAAAAAAATTGTTTTCAAAAAAAAAAAAAATCCAGGGGGGTGGGGTGTTACCCACGGTACCCCCCCCCCAGCTGGGGTACCCTCCACCCTCTGGGTAACCTCCCACCCCTGGCTGGACCTGGCTCAGGTACCCCCCCCCTCCTGGCTGGACCTGGCTTGGGTAACCCTCCCCCCCCCCTGGCTGGACCTGGCTCGGGTACCCCCCCCCCTGTGGACAGACAAACACCTGTGAAAACAGTACCTTACCGCCGTACTACGTACGCGGTCGGTAATGATTGGCGACATCAAGTTTATGAAAATCTGAGCTCATTGGTTTTGAACAAATACAGAAGTTAACACTGAAGCTCTAAAATGTTGGTGCCCCACTCGGTTTTTCAAGTTTAGGATAGTGTGGTTTCTTGGCTTCAACCACGAGAGAGTTATGAGGATGATCTCTATTGACCAGCTTTCTGATCCCTTTATCTACTGAAATTTCAACGTGCGGACCCCTTTACATGGGAAAATTAAAAACTGACAGATCCAAACAATAATGTAATTCAAACTTTGCTGGGATTTTTTTGTTTTTGTTTTTAGTTTGTTTGTTGTTTTTTTTGGAGGAAGAGGCTCAGGGTGAATTTCTGAACTGTGCTGGAAAATGTCGAAAAATACTGAAATGCAAATTTGGAAAAACTGGAAAATACCTCTTTACCAAAAGGTTTTGCAATTCAGGCCTGCCTCCACGCAATTCTAAAAGCTAGCTCAATGCATGGACAATGGAGCTGGCTCAACCAGACATAAGAACTTCTGAGCGCCACAAAAAGTAGCCAAAAGTTTTTTGATATTTTAATCTTTTCCACACGATTTGATTGGTTAACTTTCTCTTTCAAAACAAATCATGATTGCACGTAGAAAGCATGCATGTCAACGTTCAATTCCGGAGGTTATGATTGAACAAATCGTGAAGTAACTTCTTACGACGACGTGATTCGGTTACAATTTAATGCGTGGGTCTCTCGGATCGATGGTAAGTTAGCGGAATTAAACTATTAGAATTAAAATCAACACTTGAACTGTAAACATTTTCTAAATTGCTACTGCATTGGCCTCATTCTATTTTTGACTATGCCGAATTTACCTATAAATCATTCTACATGGCTCCATGCTGGACCATTATATTTTACACATTTACTCACTTGGTTCATTAACTATCCAAAATTTACGAAAATATGAAGGAAATAATCATGCGATTAACTATTACTTTTCGGAGATTATCTTTTGGCCTACGATGAATATTGTTGTACTGTTGCTACCATGTCCTATCGCAGTAATATGAGAAAGTCGTGCAGAGTGAAAAAAGTTCATCCAAATACTTTGTTGAATATGTATACCTGGACCCACTGGGGAGGGTGTTATGAAAATTTCGGGAAGATAAGATCGCAACGACGGAAAGAAAGTACAACAAGTCCGTGAAGGAACAGATATCGGAGATCCGACTACATAGGAAATGTGCGTTTGTTCAGAGTCGGAAGCTAAAACAATAAAATTGAAGTAACGCAATAAATTATGATCGATCGTCCAATAATTAATTATCAACCTTTTAGACAAATAGACCGTTTCTATGATTTCTACTTAATTTTGACTTTAACGGGACTACTTGCCTGACAATGAAACGGTTACTTTTTTAAACAAGACAAACAGGTGACACGAAGACTTGATAATGAAATACGTAAAGTGATAAAGTACTGAGTGTACATGTGGTACGTGATAAAGAAATTGAAAATATTTTTTTCAAAAGAACAATTACTCTTACAAAAAATAGGAAAAACAGAAAAATAGCGATGGAATGATACTCACAAGGTATGTATTCCTCAGTGGCCATATCTTGAGGGTACAGCTCGCGTTCCAGTTGGCCATCATCTTCTCCTTTAGCAAGCCATCGCCCACATGGAAACACCCACTTTCTACCAAGAGCTGGGCAGTCAATTTCAACACGATCCAGAAACCACGCACCGCCTCCACCAGCATTATCATGGCCAATTCTAGAGAAAAAGTACAGTGGTTACTGCTGGGAGTTTCAGTTTGAATTTGCAAACTGAATTTTATATTTAAAATCAATATCTGTTAATATCATACTTCTAGTTGAACGCAATCTACAACACCAACTAGTAATCTATTTTGAGAGTAGTTTGGTTTATTTAGGGCTTAAACAATGGTTACTGCAGTTTCGAAATTTTCTTCTTCAGACCTTGTTTGTTGCTCAAAAAAAAAAAAAAAATATCATACTTGATTTTTTTAAGATCGCCGATGTCCACGGCTTCCACTACAAATTCGTCCATTTGTTTTCTTTCAAATTTATTCTTGTTTGTCTTTGATGTTTTCAACCAGACCTGCCCAGTGTCATCACCATCGCCGAAAAGAGCGACGTAGACATTAGCGTCTGTACCCGCGCCCCACTTGTCACCGGTGAACACGTACACATGATATGTCTGCATGGCAGCTTCAAAAGTAAACGTCACAATTTACACAGATAATTTTCTACCCATGTACTTGCGTAACAGGATGCTTGACAAATACACCTTTTCGTGCAGAAATCTAGTACCTCTTATGTCATCGATTTCAAAATTTAAACTCATTTAATATTAGTTTTGCTTCGATAAATGAGCCTACCCTTAGTTTCAAGAGCGATTTCTTTTCTGACTGACTTGGAATCTTTCTCAGACAGTTTATGCTTGAGACTCTTGTCTGCAGGAACAAGGACTCGCGCTATTTGTCCGTCGTCTTCATCTGTCGCCAACCACCTCTGACACGGGAAGAAATATCTGAAAGACAACAACAAAAAATTCGCCTAATGTTGCCGAAATTATGCAAGAACCAAGTTAGTGATTATTTACACAAATTATCATCGCGACCTACGAGGCTGAAATAAATATGTTTTCTCCAGGTGCTTGAATTATTCCTCCACTCATTATATTATATTAATAATCAAGGAGTGGAGAGGTCTACTTTGGTGACTCGTTAATGTAGGAGTACCACCCCATCCCCTTTCTAGTATCCCATCCCCATATCTGGTATCCCGTCTCCCCTATCTCATACACCATCCTCCCTGTCTGGTACCCCATCCCCTATCTGGTACATCCTGTACATCCCTGTCTGGTACACCATCCCCTATCTGGTATCCCACCTCCCCTGTCTGGTACACCATCCCCCCTATCCACCCACCCCATCTGGCCCACACTTCCATTCCAATCCCCAACCCAAGATGTTCATTTCCAAGGTTCATTTCAATCTCACCTTGCGTGCTGCCTTCCATGCGAAAATAATCTTTCGCCTCATGGAAAAATTTCCAAAAAAGTCATGAAGGAACCCCGTTTCCATCAATAAGGTAACTCTCTACGAGTCACCAACTAGATATACAATAAACTTCCAGACACAGATTTAGGTAAGAAAGTAAATTCTCACGTTTCATTGTTTTTAGGATCTTCCACCTCGACATGACTAAGGAACCACGCGCCGCCGCCTCCTTTGTTGTCGTGACGGATTTTTAATTTCTTTAGGGTGCCAAGCTCTATGGCACTGATCTCAAATGTATCCTCCTACAAATAAAGGTATTAAGTTCAAAGATTATCCAGAAATTAATACACTATGCAATTATATCTCAGTCTCAAACGTTTGAAAACTGTAGTGAAGATAGCTGTACCTGATTTCTTTCAAATTTATTAATGTTGTCTGAATCCTTGAGATGTCTTTCTCCAGTGTCACCAAATTCACCGTACATATTAATAAATACATTTGCATCAGTGCCAGCACCCCAGACGTCACCGGTAACCACTTTCACTCTGTATTGTATCTCTGTAATATCACAAAGATTGTAACGCAAGCAACGTAAAATCGTTAGTTTTGATTTCGGTTTGGCTGTTTGGAGATAGCATGTACACCTGAATACCTGAAAGACCCGTATCGAGTGGTATTCCTCCTTCTGTTGTGGGCAGGAGTTCACGCACTATTTTACCATCATCTTCATTCTTAGCAAACCATCTGTTACATACGAACCAGTATTCTTCAACCTAAAGAGGTAATGATTTCTCAAGTTTACTTTACATGTCTAAATAATTAAATTCGAGGATATATTTTTGGGTATTAACAGATAAACATTTAGAATAACTTACCTCAGCTTCATCATTGTCTTTATTGCTTCCCCTACTCCATCTTCTTCCCTTTTTCTTATCGTCATCTTCACCATAAAAGTCACGGTTCATTGAACTTGGTCGTCTCGGGGACTTTTTTCTGTAACTGTCATCGTCGTCATCGCTGTCATCCTTTCGCGCTTTCGCTGAGGTAGGTCTTGCATAGGATTTTTTCCTTTGTCCCAGATTTTCTGAATAAAGTTTCCGACGTTCAAGACTGCTTAATTTTTTCTCGCCATGATATTCATCATCTGAATCATCGGAAAACTTCCTGTTAAACCTGCTCTTTTTCCTAAGAGTATGCCCTCTTTTTTCATCATCTTCATCATCAGAGTAGGTTCTGTTGAAGCTGCTCTTTTTCCTTAATCCTGGCCTTCTTTTTTCAACACCATCGTCATCGTCAGAGTAGGTTCTGTTGAAATTGCTCTTTTTCCTTAATCCTGGCCTTCTTTTGTCTTCATCTTCATCATCAGAATACGCTCTATTGAAACTGCTCTTCTTCCTCAATCCTTGTCTTCTTCTGTCAGCATCTTCCTCATCAGAATAAGTACTGTTAAAATGACTTTTTCTTCGTCCAAGATTCTCGGAATAAATTTTCCGTCGTTCAAGACTGCTTAACGTTTTTTCGTCACGGTTCTCTTCTTCTGAGTCTTCCAAAAACTTTCTGTTAAAGCTGCTCTTTTTCCTTAGTCCTGGTTTCCTCCTGCCTTCATTTTCATCATCAGAATAGGTTCGGTTGAGGTTACTTTCTTTCCTGAGAGATGAAGACTTTAATCCCTTACTGTATTTATCCTCTTCCTCATCGGAATCAAATTTGCTCTTTCTTCTGCCAAACGGTGACGAGCTCTCTCTTCTGAAGTTTGAGGGTTTTTTCCTCGACTCTCTATCTGAATCAGTGTCGTAACTTGTTCTAAAAGACGTTTGTTTATTCATTCCTCCCGAGAACGGTTTTTTCCTTCCGTACTTCTCTTCATCATCGCTATCATTCCAGTAACTTTTCTTCTGTTTGGTTACACCGTCTCCACCAAATGGTCCTACTGATACACTTTTTCGAGCACCGCCAAGTTTTCTTCCATAGCCATTTTGTTCGCTTTCGTATTCGTCATCATACTTCTTACGGCTTGAGGTCGAGTTAGAACCTGACAAAATTTTCCTCTTGTCAACAGATCGCTTATTTCCAAATGCTTTGTCAGATTCATCACCACTATCCCAGTAGTTCTTTCTGTCCTTTCTGAGAGAACTTCCGAGAGATCCTCTCCTAGCATCGGCAGTAAGTGATTTCTTCCCATAGCTGTGACCAGTATAATCATCGTCTTCCGAGTCATTCCAATAATTTCCCCGGCTTCCGGAGTGTGATCTCGCAAGAAGGCTACTGGCTTGAAACATTGAAGATCTGGGTAGAGATGCTCCGCCAGAAGCACTAGATCCACTGGCCTGGAACATAGACATCCTTTTGTTGTTGTCACTTTTACTCCGAGTATTTGACTCGTCATCTGACTCATGAAAATAACTTTTGCGTCTTCCTGCGGGTGACTGACTTTGTCGCCTTCTACGATCGTAGCTGTCATCATCAGATCCTTTATTGTTATTATTATTGCTGTTTTCGTCTTTGTAATTATTGCTATTGTTGCTGTTCAAACTGCCGTGACTTGTTCTGCCACTGCGTGAGTACATGCCACTCAATCGGTTTCGATATCCATAGTCTTCACTGTGTCGTCCGCTTCGACCATAGGAATCATCAACTCTCTCAGCGTAGGCGTCACTTTTTAAACGAGATTTCCTTCTTGCCTTCCCCCTTTCATCTTCTGAATCATCATCAAACTTATTGGTATCAAACTTGGACTTCCTTCTGTATTTAAATTCGTCTTCAGATTCGTCGCTATACTTCGAGTGGCTAAATTTTGACTTGCGCCTTCTTTTCAAGTTATCATCAGACTCATCATTGTGTTCGTCACCAAGTTTCTTAATTCCATTTATTCCGATTTTAGATTTTCGCCTCTTTTTCAGATCTTCATCAGATTCATCGCTGTTCCTAGAGCCACTGTATCTTGATTTACGTCTCTTGTAATTTAAGTCTTCGTCCGAATCGGGATATTTTGACTTTCTTCTGCCATATGGACTCGCTACATCCCTTGGGGTATGGCCGTCCCTGGAGCTACGCAGACTACTTGCCCTTCCTCTCTTTTTCGGACTTTCGTCATCTGTTTCCTCTGTGTCGTAACCACTTCGTCCTCTTCCGGTGCTCATGCTGCGGCTACGACGCTGCTTTTTACTGTTGTCATCTTCAGAATCACTGTACGCATCGCCGCGTTTTATTTGGTGAGTTGATTGCTTTCTGTTGAAGATGGAATCTCTCCGTCTTCGCTTTGACCCTCTTTTTAGATGTCTCTGTACTAATATCTAGAAATACACGAACGATAATTCTTACGTTACAAAATACTATATATAGAGCTACTATATAGAGACCGATACCGAGACCGAGACAGATACTGAGAACAAGTACACAGAACCCAGTGGGAATCTGTATTGTCATCTGTCTCTGTGCAGGGTGAACAGCTCCACACGATCTTATACAAACCATTTTTGCTCTGTCTCGGTGTTGTGCAGTGAAAACAGATCACTGTTCTTATCTATTCCATATTCATCACTTTGTTCGGCTCGACATTGAGCGAAAGATAAACAAACGTATATTCTTTGATTGAGTTCATCGTAAATGTCCAAGAAAGTACGAGCATTTCCGTACATTTCTTTAGTGCCAGGTGCAGATATGGTCACAGTGCACAGTGTGACAAATTACTATTTTTTGAATATTGACATTTTCTGTTTTCGTGCAGAGACCATAATGACTACTATGTAAGAGTGGAAAATGCGCCTACCTTCTCCAGGAACCATCCAGCAAACATGCCTTTTCCATCGTGGCCAACTCGCACTTTGAGAAGAGGACCGATATCTTCTGCTTCAATCTTGACAAAAGACAATACTACAACTTAGTATCGTTCTCCTGGTTGTTCAATTTTACAATATTTCAAAACGCCTTTTCTTTGCGAAAAGATCAAAATTGTACCTTAAATTTATCCATCTGTCCTTGCTCAAAATTATCCGTTCGATTTCTCAACTGGTAAGTTTCACTCTTTCCATATTCTCCGTACATCTGTATGAAGACATTTGCATCAGTTCCCGCTCCCCTCACATCAGCAGTCCATACTGTCACTTCGTATGGGATTTCTAAATATCAAACGTTCAGAAATAAAAAAAAAACCACTATATTTATAAAACCGTGCTGATGATGAATTGAAAACACAAAACATTATAATTGTATCTGCTTTGTGTAAAAAGTTCAAAAGAGAAGGTCAGAGCTTTGTCGTTAACGAAAAAGTGAAGCGTAAGAAATCAACATCTAAAACAATGTGCTAGCGGGAAAAAACAGTGCGAAGTTAGGTAAAATGAGTGAACCAAATGTGGCTTAGAAGAAAGTTTCATTTTGTAAGCACTAATCAGTTTACTACATAATGTTCAGTTTGACCTAACCAGGCAATTGCCCTCATATCATAACTTTGTCAACATACTGCTGCGCTGCACTGTTCGTTAAATAATACATTTTGTAAATTTGTTTGTTCTATCGTTAGAAAGGACAACAACTTAAAACCTACAGGCATCTTTCGTGGTCTGCAGGAGACAATAAATATTTTGTGATTCAAAAGTGTTGGTGATGTCACCGTGATACTGCCGTCTCATTTATCTACCAACCCAAATACTAGCAACATTCATCTTATATTATCCTCTAATTTGACAACTTCACTGGAAGGAGGTCAAAGATGATACCGCAACATTTTTCTGATGCTGCGGTTATCAAGAAATTACAAGGGTGCGGGTAGTCATCATTTTCATCCTCCATGATTACTTTGAGGATCACTACTGGCGAGAAAGCACGCAAGCAAGGGATCCACCCTGGCTTTGAAACCCAGTGTAGACGTCACCAGAAGTCCGAAACAGGGGTACCAGTGGCCCCACAAAAAGAACTTGTGCTCTCCAAATTTTTTTTAAAAAAAATAACAAACAAAAAAAACCACACGATTACTAAACATCCTCCGCACACCAGTCCCCCCATTTCCCCTTATCCACAGAGGGAGTAATCCCCTATGTTCGTCAAATAACTCACAGCGTTTCGGTTATTGGTGTTAGCCTTTCACCGTGAAATTGTGACTTTCTCTCCAACAGTTTTAGAGAATGTGACAACACCATTTTAAACTTTTACAAACCCTTTTTTCCTGGAAGACACGGGATAAAGTAAACTATTAATGATGTGCTGAATTACTAAAGGCACCGTATGAAAATACCAATTGAAATTTGTAAATAAAAAGAATGGCAGTTTAACTGTTGTGAAATGAAACGCCAAGCAATAACAAGCAATATCAATACCGGCTTTTCACACACTTACTTGCTGCTCCTTTCTGGAAGTGCGTTGGTTCCATCTCGATCTCAATTTGTCCATCTTCTTCCTTTGTATCCAACCACCTGTGACAAGCAAACACGTAGTTTTCTCCTTTCGACGGAACGTCTATTCGGACTTCATCAAGAAACCAGCCAGATCCAGGATTTGCGCCGTCATGACCAATTCGAATTTTTTCGATCTTTTTAATAAAGGAATTAAAGTGATTATGGCTAAACTGAAGTCTAGATTCTCTGACCTTAAGCCGGAATAATTTACACTGTCTGCAAGCTCAACTGTAAAATTTGAGGTTGTGTTGTGACTACATTGTTACCTTGCCAATATCTGTAGCCTCCAGTTTAAATAAATCTGTTCTTCCCCTTTCACATTTGTTCTTAGTATTGTCAGCAGATTTCAGCCACAGCGTACCAGTATCACCCTTCTCACCGAATATCTTAACATACACATTGGCGTCTGTGCCAGCTCCGAGTACGTCACCTGTCTTCACCGAGGTATGATACGAGGTAGCTGAACAATAGGGAAAGTAGGAGATACCACAAAAAGTAGGAGACTTTCAACCCTGCTTGTGAAAAAAAATTTGAGGTTTGAAATTGTATCAAGCCAAAAATCTAAGTTGCATAGAATAGTCTGAAACACCTTTTGGTTTTGGAATTTTTGAATTTTGATGAAATTTTTGAAATCAGAATAAATTCACAAGTGCCCACAAAATAAACCAAGCAAACAGCCAACCATACTAACACACAGCCATCAAAGTGATGGCGCGACTAAAAAGAACACAATTCATAACGCCAATCCTCCGGTTGACACTTACTATTAAGCATCTGTGCACCTCCAGCGGTTATTTCTCTCACAATCAAACCATCATCTTCCTTAACATCCAACCACCTGTTACACTCAAATTCCACTGCGTCTTCTGAATTGTCCAGCTGATAAAATAAAACCAACATCTTTCATGTTACATACTTGCAAGTATGTAAGTGAAGTGTGGCAAAAAATACATTGCAATAGACTCCTTGTTAACATGCAGAAATGTTACTTAAATAACTCGCATACCGGTCTAATCACAACCTTGTCGAGGAACCAACCATCCCCTGCTCTTGTCCCGTCATGGCCAATTCTGATTTTCTTTAGTGCCTTCAGATTAACGGCGTCAATAACAAACTCGTCAACCTGCAAATTGTACAGAATTCATTCTAGCATACAGAAATCACAAAACTCATGCAATCTGGGGACTTAGCCTACCTACATTAGATTACAGAATCATTTCCACTTTACGGTTATGCCATTGAACGGACATAAAATTTAAGGTCATACCCACAGAACATAGCATCCATTTTCATTTTCAGAGAGCCTTCAATACCGCGCTAACAATTACACATCATCATTCACCCGTTTCTGTTTAAACTATGTCTACATAATGTAGATATCGTAAGTTCTTACGTTGCCCTTTTCGAATTTATTCCTATTGGTCTTTGATTTTTTCAGTCGCCTTTCACCAGTATCTCCTTGTTCTCCAAATATATTGAGGAAGACGTTAGCATCAGTACCCGCACCAGATTTCTTACCGGTGTGCACATCAGCTTGGTACTGCATAACTGAAGGAAGACATAATGATTCATATAAGCAATGGAAAATGAGGAGACGCGTTGAAAATAAAAATCAGTTCCATGGAGAATATTCTATTCCTCACCAGGTTGAGCCTTTTTGATGTCATCACCTTCAGCCGGTAGTTCACGCACAATTTCCCCGTCATCTTCATCCTCAGCTAACCATCGTCCACAGTTAAATGTGTATCTTTTCTGAGTTGCCATATTTTCCATTTCAATCTGATTTGAAAAGTTTTATTTGCATGAAGGACACATAAGTGACATTAAATTTTGAAACGTTTGTACTCGTACTTTTATGCCATACTTACTCGATCAAGATGCCATCCGGCAAAAGAGCCAGAATTATCATGGCCGACTCTGATTTTATACGGCTTACCAATATCTACCATCTCAATCTTAAATTTGTCACATTCTCCAGATTCAAAGTTGTCACCCTGCAGTATAATGGTGATAATAAGTTCAACTGTCACTTCTCTCTGTCTAACATTGAAGGAATTCATACCGATTTTATGCATGAGAAAAAAAATCCGAGTGTATTTCAATTAAGATTATGAACAAAATCAAACCTTGTTATCCAAAACAATTTCATCAGATTTCTTGTATTCTCCATCCTTGGTTTTTCCGTAAGCAACCAGGTGGACATTAGCATCAGTGCCTGCTCCCCTCATATCGCTTGTGTGTACCCAGACATGCCACGTAGTCACTAAATCAGTGATACCAATTTAAATGTGAAGTGGTCATAGAGGAGTAAAATAAAACGCCATAAAATTCAGATACTCACGTTTCTTCCTGATTTTTCTCATACTGACAGCTTCGTACAGCTCTCTCTCTATCAGTCCGTCACCCTCCCCAGTCGCCAACCATTTGTTGCAGAGAAACCACTGTTCCATACCCGCTGATGGACAGTTTATCATTATCTGTTCAAATTTACAGTAGTTAAGCCATTTGTACATGTACGTAAACTAGTAGTCGGTATTTTTAAGATGGATTTCAAAACATGCCGAATGAAAGTAAATATTTGTGTTCATTTAAGTAAAAAAAGTAAATTTACCCTATCTAGATGCCAACCCGGGCCAGCTCCTGAGTTATCATGGCCAATGTCGATTTTTGACAGCGGCATCAGGGCATCTATCACTTCCACATTAAATATGTCCGTCCGGCCACGGGAAAATTTTCCACCGTCAAGCCAAATCTTACCACTGGTCTCCTCTCCTTTCTGTTTAAGAATCAAGTTAAGAATTATTTGAAGCTCATTTGAAGCTTATTTGAAGCTTAACCCCGGGTGAAAGTTCATTATAATGTAAATGCTCAAAGACTTGGTAACCCGCTCTATGGCGTTTAATACCGTGTCTGACATGATACAGGGATCCAAGTCCTTCCTGGATTGTCACTGGTACCAACAAGATGTAACAAAACAAGAAACTAGTGAAAAT
>JBCAUG010711360.1:0-13227 GCA_038406175.1 Haplosyllis leylae
AATGTCTTTACCTTGTGCTCTGATTTCCATCAGGATGTCACCTAGAAGATTTTCTCCTTTCCATTTATCTTGCTGGAGGCAGTTGTTGTCCTTCATGGGTAATCCACATCCCCATTTACGATCAAAGCTACACTCAACAATTTTTTTGTTTTTTGTATCTAGTAGTTGTTGTAAGAGGTGTGGATTCTGCTGGAACTTAACTTTTATTCCAGGAAAGCAAAGCACCTTTGCTTCTTTATTCCAGGAGGAGCTGTCATAGTTTGTGATCTTTCTTGCTAAGGTTTTACACTCCAGGGCCATCTCACTATTCAGGATATCCAATTTGATGACATTTTCCTTAAAGAAGCTAGCTTTCATTGCTTGTATGTATTGTTCAGATGAGTGATATTCAATTCCGTCCAATTTAAAGCTACATGGGTAAAAATTGGAAAATGGGGAAAGCTCACCAAAAAAACCCACATTTTCATCGTCAGTGATACTAGACACATTATAGCAGCTTAATTGTTCAGGCAGTTTATGGAGATCATTCACGGTGTACAGTCTGCCTTTAATTATGAGTTTGTTACCCTCCATCTTACTCTTCATTTTAAACTCATCTAATTCCTTGGCTTTTCGTAGTATCGGGTGGAGCTTCCTTCTTTCTCTTTCTGTGTCTTCATTATAGGCTCTGTCTACATAGATACCACTCTTCAGGTCTTTTCTTTTTTCATAGAGAAAATCTGCACTTGCCTTACTTAAGAATTCGATGCAAATGGGTCTGTTCTTGTTCTTGCTGTACTCCCCTATCCTACTGATGTTCTTGATGCCAATCTTCCTTACTATTTCAAGCTTCTTTTTTGCATTATCGCCATTTGCGATATGGCTAATTTCACCTAAAGCTTTCTCTCTCGTCACATCTGTTGACTCCCAGGGTTGGTCAGGTATTCCCTGTAGAATGATGTTATTTTCTAGTAGCTTATTTTCCAACACAATAAGTCTCTCTTTTAGTCTCTTGTTTTCAGTTTGTATTTGGTCACAGTCCGTCCTGAGTTTCCCATTTACCTCCTTTATCTTGTCTATTTCTTTCCCTTTTTCAGTCAGTAACTTGGTTGTTTTCTGGAGGTTGGCAATGCTTGATTTTAATGGTTTCATCATCTTTTCCATGTCTAGATTTAATAATCTTCTTAGCTTCTTAAGTTCGGGCGATAGGTCTTCATCCTCATCTTCATTAGTGTCCATCCCTTCATCATTTTCCTCTTCCTCAAGGTCTTCTATATGATCCTTTGCTTTGTCTGCCATTATCCGTTTCTTTTTGATTTCTTCTTTTTCCGGTGGGGTTGGTGGAGGCCTTTTTTTCGTTGAGGTTGAGTCTACTTCTTTCAATTTTTTTGTGGCCTTTTTTGTTGTGTTAACTTCTAGTCTTAGTGTGCTGAGGTCACTCAGACTATGAGCTCTAATTGGGCCTTTCTGCTTCGTAAATTTTTTCAGTGATGGTTGGTTGGTCTCTGGTTTAATCTTCTTGCTATCCGGTTTGACAGATTTACTCATTGCAGATCATGTTATAACCAATACAACAACAAAGTTCGTGATCCTGCTATAACTAATAACATTTAACTGAGTTTATTTAGGTCATGCCGGGATTTCAAGTTCTTAAATTATCACTCACCACGATGTGTTTTTACTGTCTCCTAGTTTAGTCTCCAGTTCAAATATCATTATATATTTATAATAATGGTCCTGGGTAATTCATAATTCAATTCCAACAATGCTCTATTCACTTTAGTGCCGATAAGTTAACAAAATCCTCAATATGTTCCTATAAACTTTGGCGCATTTTTTTTTTTTCGTGATGTATATATATGTATGTATATATATATATATATATGTATTTCAAAAATTAGATATAGATATATGTGTAACATTTTGATTTGAGCATTTTCCACAGAGTATTAAAATTTTAATATCCTCACTATCAAAATGACTATGTATCATTAAATAGTTGGTGCAAGCAATGGTTCTTTTCCAGACACTTGAAAACTATAAAAAACAAATTCTCACAGACAACCATTGTAAAACTTTGGTCCAAATTTTTCGACCGCCTAAAGATGGGAAGTATTTTCTGATTATTATTCAAAGTTCTTTCTCAATAATTGGCCTGGAGAGGGAACATGTAGAAAACATGGACATTAACAAATGGAAGTCAGTTTTCTGAAGTAACCAAAGTAGCTA
The DNA here is from genome assembly GCA_038406175.1 of Haplosyllis leylae. Taxonomy (NCBI): domain Eukaryota; kingdom Metazoa; phylum Annelida; class Polychaeta; order Phyllodocida; family Syllidae; genus Haplosyllis; species Haplosyllis leylae. The sequence goes on from JBCAUG010711360.1 coordinate 2,209, forward strand.
AGTAATAATTTTTTTGAGTTTTGTACCTGAAGAAATGTAAGTTTACACATGACTAGGTTAAGTTTCTTTCCTGGGAGTTGGTTTATGCAAAAAGGGCGAAAAGTTTTCGAGAAGTTGTGTTGCTTTGAACTGCAGACCATAACCTCCCAGTGCCATGTAATATGTTCTGCTACATTTCCATTAACACGTTGTTATGACACGTAACACTCGAGTCTCTCGGAGAGTACTCACTTCACACTTTATCACGCTTCTGTGATGCAAGAAGAGATCCTGGGTCAGAAAAGCTACGAGAACTTGGTAATCCATCATTGAATATTCCCTGGTTCTCGTTGGCACTCCTCGTTCCAGTTCACATCCCAAACTGGTTGGCAAGAGCCGTTCTTCAGAAGTAAAGCTGATCTGCTTCCATCGGTTAGTACCAATCGCATCTTCTGTGAGATACTTAAAGTTTCTACACTTCCATGGAGACCACTGGTGCAGAACTAAGATGTATGGATAGCAACGACTCAAAAATTACGAGAGGAAATTGTAGTGTCCTCTTTTCTTAAATTCTCGATTCCTGACATAGACCAGGTTTACGATCTTGCCACCACAGAATCACACCATCAATCCCGCCATACGCATGATTACATACGAAGACTAAGTTTTATTACACATTCTCTGAAAACAATTAGTTCAAAGATTCAACACATTCCCTACTGCTCTGTGTTCCCAGAGTCAAAGTAGATCTATCAGTTCCCAGCCAGAAGTTGAAAGCATTCAAGCTGGTTTTATTTTATTGGTGGCTAGTTAGAGTCACCTTAGTGGTTGATTGACGGTTTTTCCCCCCAAATTTTGGGCCCATGGTGGGGACCTACCAAGGCCTTTTGTCGCTTAGTGACTGTACATGGGATGACAGTTCTATTTGCAGGTGGTGGGGACACCTAACCACTATATTTTGTAATTGAACTTTTTGTTGCTGCAGGTGGTGGGGACTCTAAAACCTACTATACAATACACTTCGCTCCCTTTCGCTCCCCAGGGAGTGAACGAGCCACCTGGTGAAACTTTTTTCACAACCAAATATTTGATAGCTTTACTTGAAATCACACACAATAAAACACGGCGTTAAAGTACAGAAAATATTGATACATTGTTTCTTGCGTAAAACTGTAACATTGTTGAGATAAGTTTCACAACAATAGACATTGTGGAATGGCAGACACATTTCATCCGAATTTAAGATGTTACGAAATTAATTATTTGAAAGGACACATTACTAGCTTTTTTGGGGGTTGCGAAAATATAAGGTTTAGCAGTGGTAGAGCATCATCTTACGTTAAAATTTCCAGTTGGACTCAATAGAAATGCTTCATTTCCAGACACACCTTTTTGTCTGACAATCTATGGTCTGATGTGGAACTCTTCAACCTGTCAATTTACAATGCCCCCGTGTAGGTGAAATGCATTGTAAAGCTAATAATGGTGTGACACTCTCCATCGGTCAACCAGCGTGCAATGTTTGATTGCGCAAGATGAAGGATGAAGGCAAGATTTGTGGTTTGAATTTTAACTGATGTGATGAATTTCTCTATCTGCCATATTTTCAAATTTAGGAAAACACAAACATGTCCAACATTGCCAACTTTGTGTATTACGGGAAAACTCGAATGAATGCTATTTTGATATTACATGATGTGAGATGTTCGCTCAATTAAGTAACCGGAAAAACAGGTTTTAATGTTCATGATATTTAAAAAGTATTTGTAACAAGACCTGGGGGGGGGGACTCAGCCTGACTTGTACCAGGGGGTGGGGTACTCAACCTGACTTGTACCCGGGGGACTCAACCTGAGTACTCCCCCTGGTTGGACTGAATACCCTCCCCCCAGCTCCCAGCTGGACTGAGTACCCCCCCCCCCAGCTGGACCAGGCCCCCCCCGGTGGACAAACAGACACCTGTGAAAGCAGTACCTTACCGTCATTACGCGGACGGTAATAAAAGTGAATGATAAAAGATGTGACTCTGAATTTATGTCCGAAATGATTTCACACACAAAACTTCGCACTTTTGTACATGTATTTTGTTCGTAAAGTTCCAAACACGATAAGTCCGCACATTGGGCAATGTCCCCTTCTTTGCTTAATCCGGTTGTGGAAAGTAGTGACTGGTAATCGTGTCTCCACGTACCACAGTTAGACTGGGTTCATTCTTTGACCAGAACAATGAACGAATCTGCAATGCATTCTCTTCTTGCAGCTGAAGTACGTTTATCACGTTTCCAGTAAAACTGTCAATCTTGATGATGCGGTTTCTTATTCCATCGCCGACGTAGGCGTTTCCGTCAGTGTCACAGGTGACGGTGTCCGGCTTGACCGGAAGTCCGTCCACCACTCCAGATAGCCGCCAGATGGCGCTCAACTCATCGTCAAGCCTCAGTGCTTCTATTTCTTGATTCTCGTACACGCACACTAAAATCTCATGGCGTTCTACATAGCTCAGTCCTAATAATTCCTTATTTATGTCCCAACGTTGGGCAGGTACCAGGTCCTCATTCTCCCAGTGAAATCTGGATAGTTCCATTGCACCTCTAACGTCAGGTTCCTTAAGAGCTAGGACCCAAATGAACCCAGCAGAACCGTGATACAGTTTGTAAGGTCTGGATCCTGAGTGCACGATGCGGCATTTGCCGGTGTGGATGTTGTAACTGCGGATCACTGCACATATTGGACAACCTTCTAATACAAAAACCTGCATTATCTGGATGCTTAACAAGGCAGACATATGTATCATCGCATTTTGAAAGTATTTGTTGTTCCACGATTCCATTGTCTCTGTTCATGACTCTAATCAAGGTTTTGCCGCCTTCGTCTGTATGAAACAGAATTTGGTTTTTGTCGGCGATGTCCGCTGTGAGTAGCACTTTAAGTTGGAACGTTTTCCCGCGTACAAGATTTATCTTCGGAATCTGTGAAAATGAGTGAGATAGAATTGTGAACATTCTCTACTCTGTAGAGAAAAGACTTTAGTCTCTCTTAATCTGATATCTTGAAATTTCTTCAACATTTTCTTTAACAAAAAGCGCGCATTCCCGATTAAGTAAATGAGAAAAACAAAACTAGCAAGAAGGGTTTGTCCATTAGCAGTGTTATCACTTACCCCGTGAGCAAAGTCAGCTTCTACACTATCAACTTTACTGAGGACATCTAGGACCTCGGTTGCAGACAAGCGTTCTGCTGGATTAACACACGTCATCTGCTGGATTAACCTTGTCAAAGTTCCTTTAACTCTCACAATATTCAGTTCTGGAATTCTGTATTTGATTCTCTCGGCAATAAGCTGTCCAATGGAATCAGCATAAAACTCTGAATCCTCCATTGCTGTTTCGATTCGAGGAATTAATTTTTTTCTCCTTTCCACTTGAAGTACTTTCTGTTCCTTCTCCGTTTGAATAATGGCCAGAAATGTGAGACCAGCAGCATAAATGTCCACATTCCTATGGTACTCTATTTTGCCTGGACTGGTTTTCTGGAAGAATTCTGGAGCTTTGAAGGCCAGCGTCCCAACGTTTGACGTCATGAGTGACGTTTCAACTTCCGGGTCCAGACATTTACACAGATCAAAATCCGCCAAGAGAAGTTGAAGAGGTGTTTCTGAAGCTACGAGAATGTTTCCAGGTTTGATGTCTCTGTGTATGATGTCTTGCTCATGAAGGTATTCTATTCCAGTAACTATCTTCTTCATCACTGTTAAATTTGTTTCACAGGAGACATCCCTGGTTTTGTAGAATTCATTCAAGTCAAATTCACACAGAGGCATCATCATCCACAGAATATTATCAGTTCTCTCTGTGTCAAGTATTTTCATCACGTTCTCGTGGTCTAGATGCATTAGTCTGTCCAAATTCTGAGTTAATATCCTTGGATGAATGTTTCCATCAATACGCTTTGCAGCAATAGCATTTTTCTTGGAATCACTTCCTTTAAAAACAACTCCGAAAGCTCCTTGTCCCAAAATCTGAGTCTGATTGATGGAATAGGACTTTACCTTCAACAGGCTTACCGTTGCTTCAGTATTGTTAGAACAAGCCATGGCTTAGTGCTAGAAGATAAAAATTCGGAATCTTATTATCTGCCAATAATTGAATTTGTCTTACATAATTCGTGTCTCTTATTCATGTTCAATCACAATACTACATAGTGGCGGATCCAGGATTTTTCCACAGGAGCGTCAACCCTGAAGGTGGGTGTCAAGTTACTATTTTGCCAAAAATTACCAAAACTGCATGAAAATGAAAAATTTGGAACGAGGAAGGGCACGCCCCTCCCCATGGGTCTGCATATGCTACATTTATTTCTTCGTAATTATGCCTATGTCTCCAATATCTGTTATTATTTTTAGCCTGAACACTAAAAATGCAGTTTACATATGGCCATGACACACATCATGTTACTTTCAGGATCGAAGATAGCACAAAAATATTATTGAAATATAAAGTAGTTTGTTTTGAAATTTCATATTATCGCCCACTTTCGGGAATCTTCGTGTCTTTTCGATCCTCCACTAATATTTTACTTTTAGCGCTAAGAAGAATAAATGTTATATTTGTCTGCGATGTCGTACTTGACGAGTGCCAAGGTGTGTTTAGTTGATGCTTGATTACGGTGTCACCCACTTTACCTCGGGTGTAACCAAATGATCACGTGACTACGTGTCATGGTTTTTTTTGTGCATGGTTTAATTTTTACCAAGATTGCCGTTTCCGCTTCAATAACTTCTATTCCACGAAAATAAAAAGTCAGAACTTTTTTGAACAATTAAAAACAAAATAATGCCAAGATACGCTTGTGGAGACAACATAGTTTGGTAAATTCACGTTGAGTTTGAAAGACTTTTAATGTATAACTCAATAAAGGCTTGTTGTAGGGGTTGATTCTAGTATCGCCATATCAATGTCAAATTAGGTTCGATGTCTGACCAGAACAGAGACCGTATTTTGTTCTTCTTTTCTTCCAATAGGATTGTGCTCAAAACGTTTCCATTCAAACCGTTAATCTTCAGGATTCTATTGTTCGTACCATCACCGACGTAAACGTTTCCCTCCGTGTCTCTAGTTATCGCATCTGGTTGGACCGTGTCGCCCTCCATAACAGCCGACAGCTTCCAGACGGGATTTTCGCTTCCAAACTTCACAGCTTTTATTTCTTTATTTTCACAGATGAGTACTAAAATGTCAAAATGTTCAGCGTAGCACATCTGGAGAAACTTTCTCTCAATACAACAGCTGGTTTCAGTAAAAAGCTGACGTTCTTTTTCCCACTTTAATTTGGACAGTTTTGTGTGGAACGGGATTTCCAGTGTTGAGCGGGGTCGAATGGGAAATGATTCAGCGAATGTCGGGAAAACTGAGACATCCAGTTGCATATCAGATGAAACATTTTTTTGCGTGCAATTTGTCGTTACAAAGCCGGGCACACGGAACAACACAAACAAGGAACTGCTTGGACCGTGGCACATTGTTATTGGTTTGAACCCTGAATGTGCAATGTTGCATTTCCCAGTGTGAACATCATAATTCCGAATCAGTCTCTAATTGAACATCTCTAGTTTTGTAAAATTGGTTGAGGTAAAATTCACAAAGTGGCATCATCATGCACACGATGTGAGCAGATTTTTCAATGTCCAGTATGTTAGTAACATTTGGATGATCAAGGTGTAGAAGTCTGTCCAGGTCCTGAGTCAATACTCGTGGATGCTTATTCCCATCTATTCGTTTGGCAGCGATTGTATTTTTCTTGGAATCACTTCCCTTAAAGACAATTCCGAAGTCTCCACTTCCCAAAATCTCAGTTTGATCGATGAAAAAAGACTTTACTTCTAACATGTGCTTTCTCCCTGTCATGATCGTTTGTTCAAACATGAATTTATAATGCAGGAAAATTATAGGCAAATATTTTGTCTCAGCTTAAAATGTTCATATGATCACCAACTTTGGGAATTTCCTTGTTTCTTGTACGCATTTTAACTTATCCACGTAAACACTATTTTTAACATTCAGAATATGATCCCATGTATGAAGAGGAAAAGAGGGATAACACGCTGCGTGATTTTCACCAAAAGGGCAATTAACTGATCACGTGTTATGCGGTTATATTTGTTGTGGTTTTATTTTTTGTTATTTCATTTTGGGCCACCTGTATTTAAAAGTTTAGCAATAAGAAGCACAAGCTACTGAACATTTTACTTTGAGAAAACGGAGAAAAAGGTGAATTCTAACATGTTGATGCCTTTTGTGTTACCTTAGACCAAGATTTGTACGTGAACATTGTCTGATCCCAACCAAGACCGTTGTCAAGGGCAACCAAGATGACAATCCAAAAAGGCAAACAATGTATTAATACAGAGAATTTAAGAAATACTGTTTGTTTTAGTACTAATTCATTCAAATTAGATCAAAAGCATGTTAGAATAGGAACATTCACCCCATTCTTGGTCTGGGTTGGTTCAGACCTTGCATGTGGTCGGTGGGCACACTCAGTCAAAGACAGAGACCTTGTACTTCCCGCCCACCACACCCTTGGTCTGAGCCCACCCAGACCAAGAATGAGGTGAATGTTCCTTAAACAAAAGAAGTTCCAGGGGGGATCAGCGTGGCGGATCGTATGTAAACTGGAAAAACAGAAAAATGAGAATTTCTCTTCCATTACTTTCACAACTGTTTTTAAAATATGCCTATACGTTCAGCATTTTCATTCATCAGTTTACGCTCATGGAATTTTCTAACGGCACCTTGCTAATTCTCCTAAACTTTTGAAAAATGATTTTGTCAATGAACTTGATTTAACTTCATTCAAGTTTTCTGTATCAAATTGTTTTTCAAAAGTTTAGGAGAATTGGCAAGGAGCCATTAGAAAATTCCATGTGGGTACACTGATGAATCAAGACGTCGACCATATAGGCATATTTTAAAAACAGTTGTGAAAGTAATGGAAGAGAAATTCTCATTTTTCAAATTTTCCTAAACTTGATTCAAGTTGATTAGTTTACATGCAATCCACCGCGCTGATCCCCCCCGAGTTCTCATTTCATGTTCAAAATTGATCTTTTCGACAACGAATTCACATATACATGTTAGGATAAACTACACGCATTTCGTGAGCATCCATGGATTCAAGATTGTGGAGGATGTAAAGGACTTTCTCAGCAGACAAACGCTCTTCAGGATTGACACATGTCATCTTACTGATCAGTCGTTTAAATCTTTTCTGTGTTCCCTCAATTTTAACAATATTTAGTTCTGGAACTTTGTATTTGATTCTCTCGGAAATAAGTAACCCAATGGACGGTACATGCAGCTCTGAGTCATCCATGGGTGTCTCAATGTGAGGAATCAACATTTTCCATCCCTTCTCTGCCTGAAGTATGGCGAGGAATGTGAGACCAGCAGCATAAATATCTACATTCCTGTGGTACTCTATCTTGCCAGGACTGGTTCTCTGGAAGAATTCAGGAGCTTTGAACGCCAGTGTCCCAACATTTGACATCATGAGTGACGTATCAATTTCCGGGTCCAAACATTTGCTGACGTCAAAATCAGCCAAGAGAATTTGGAGAGGGTTTTCTGATGCTACGAGAATGTTTCCAGGTTTTATGTCTCTGTGGACAATATCTTGACTGTGTAGGTAATTTATTCCAGCTGCTATTTGTTTCATCACATCTAAATTTGTCTCGTGGGAGAAATATATTGTTCTGTAGAATGTTCAAGTCAAATTCACAGAAAGGCATCATCATCCATAGGATACTGTACTTTGTTTCTACATCAAGTATTTTCATGACATTTGGATGATCAAGAGCCAGAAATCTGTCCAAGTCCTGAGCTAAGATTCTAGGATGTAGATCTCCATCAATTCGTTTTGCAGCGATTGGGTTTTTCTTGGCATTCCTTCCTTCATAGACAATTCCGAAAGCTCCTTGGCCCAAAACCTTGGCTGTATCAATACAATAAGACTTGACTTCTAACAAGTGCTTTCTTGTCGTTGAACTTTTTGAAGCCATGACTCGGTGTCAAAATACAAGTTTCCTTTCAAAAAAATAAAGAAAAATACTTGTTCTCAGTTCATATCATCGCCCTCTTTCGAGAATCCAGTGTCTTGTTTGTCGTGGTGACTCAGTTAATTTCTTCGGAATGAAAGTGTATGTTGTCACGTATGCGGAGGTTCACTCCATGGTTGAAGTGTTCGTTCAATACACACGACACGCTGGGTGAGTTTGACCTGCCGAGTCACTTGTTCGAGTTTTTCCTAAATAACACAAATCTGACATTTCTGGCCTTTTTGTACAAAACTCAATCAGCCACAGAGACTTGTGTTGAACAGAATGTTCTAACTTTGTGTCATGCTCCACTTCACTTTTGGGACTTGGAACCATTTCAAGATTCAATACATCTGTTTGTATTATTTAGGAAAATCTCGATTGAATGTTAATGCTGGTAGGATTATAGGATTTGGTAGAAAATTATGCATTATAGAAAAACTCGATTGTGTAGTGCGGTATTTGTGTCCTCTTGTCCCTGTCCTTAGGGAATCAACTCGACAGAAGACAATTTCTATCTTTAAGATAAAAAGCTCAGCGTCATTTCATGTGAATTAAGACAAAAGCAACATTTACCTTCATCTGCTGCACTCGCCACATCAATTGCCAAAATTAAAACAAAAACTCGGAACGACGACATGTTATTGTCTCTTCTACGACAGATTTGAACAAGGCTGCACAGTGCGAACAAAACCGTGTGAAAATGTTCCCATAACGTATTACGTCTACTGAGACGTCAGTAATACGTATATCTCGCTCGGTTCATGTTACTTCTCCTTTCGTTATAATTGGAACGTTTGGCGAAATTAGGTATCGTATTGAACCATATCAAGGATCATGTATCGTAAAATGTAAAAAGAAAACCATCATCCAAAAGTGTTAATGGGCAAGGTCAAGGTTAAGATCAGGGACGATCGTGAAGATGTACTAAAACCAGGCCAGTGGCGGATACAAGTAAGAAAATATTACCACCAGGGGCGCACATCCTGACGCCCCCTCGAGGTCCCATTTTCTTCGTTTCCATGCAGTTTCTGAGGATATAAACTTTTTAACTGCATGCATATATTGTTGCCAAACTAGACAAAGACATCTGGGCGATTATCATCTGATGTTTTATCTGTACGCAAACAGACGTAAGCCAAATGAGTACGTCCTCAATATGTGAGAAAAATTTAATGGATTTAATGATGATTATGATGATGATTATGAACGTCAATATTTCATGATTGTGAGTGTTCCTCAGTTACAGGTTGTCATTGGCATTTATTCATCATTAGGATTTGAGCCGACTTTACAAGAAACTGATTGAAGTTGGACCTGGCTCATCTTCCCGACTGTCCTGTCAGTCTGACTTTCACAAGGGAATGTTTTCAGTTGGGTTCAGACAATGACATCATCATTTATGTCAAAGATTGAACAGCACAACTGTCGCCATCTGTCTTGTGCACACCTTAGGATTTTAATTGGTGAATTTTTACTCGACATCTTAGTTTTTACACTACACCTGAGGATGGCTTAGATATTTACAGATTTTACAACAGGAAGTAAACAAATAGCATGCATTTTTTGCCATTTTCGACCTTTTTGTTACTTCCTGTTGGGAAATGTGTGAATATCCTCAGATGTAGTGTAAAAACTAAGATGTAGTTTGGATCTCCCATTTGTGAAGTATTTTTCCACAATATCATTTTGTAAGGATGTGGCCTCAATTTTGCAAAATCATTCCAAATATTAATTTCTCATAGGCCACCATTGTAAAACCCAGTCAGAAATGATTGACACCATCAAAAACAGTCAGAAATAGATGCTCTACCTACAGGGTGACAAAGCACACACAACTCTGCTGGCTGCTCCCCTTAACACCATTGCACCATTTCCCTTTTTACATTTTCCCTCATAAAATGTTTTCAAATAAATATGAAAAACCTATTGAAGATTTTTCTTGCAAAGGATACATAATTAATCAGGAGTAATAATTCTTCCAAATAATTATAATAATTATTATATTTTTCACTTTTAACACATTTTATATATTAATTGCAATGTAAATTTCAAATTTTATCTATAAAAAGCACAGACAATCATCATATTAAATTTATTTTATTTTTCAAATAAGTTGCTTTTACATTAAATACACTAAGGTGTCAAACACAATAACTTTTAAAATAATTAATTGGAAGAAAATCAATATTTATGAAAAATGGGTCCCACTCACAACAGTCAAAATAGTACATGTCCTAAAAAAGGGGGGGGGTCGGTTAAAATCACCACACCGGTTCTACCAGCCGGTTCTATCAACCGGCTCTACCAACCAGACTTTTCGATGTTGTAACCTGTATCGCCATAGTCATCATTGTCATCCTCGACTGCAATAAATAAAACAAAGCCACATTGATAATACGAAGTCAGTGTTAGCAGTGTGACATTCCACTGGATGAAAAAAAAATTCTTTTCCGTTTACGTTAGAATTTTACAATAATATTTGCATTCAATTAAAATTCTATTTTTACAACATCTTTTGCAAGATCTCAGCATGTAAATAAAAGATTGATTTCAGGTCTAATTAAGAACGTTTTTTTGTATATTGTGGTATGGAGCCTAACCAAAACCATGTAACAGTGACCTGTCTTACCGATGTATTTACCGCAAACAAATGGGATTGCCCAGTTAACTGTTGACCTCATTAACTCAATTAAGGGCATTCAGTTTGAATTTAGTTACACACCTGACAACATGGTAAATCAGTAATTCTTTGAAAACATGGGCTTAAATCATTTCAGGTTGGTATTTTGGACTTCATTTGAACAAATAATATCATAGAAATACTGTGCAGAGGTCGCTGGGCAATTAAAAAGGTGTTTTATGGTATATTTTTAGTCATAAACTTAGGTATTCCTTATCTGGGTGCTGAACAAGCACCTGGATACTTGAACATCATTATTTGGACT
>JBCAUG010711371.1:0-13227 GCA_038406175.1 Haplosyllis leylae
AAGACTTGGTTGAAACTTCGAATTAAGTGGAACTTCGAATTAACCGTGTTCGATTTAGCCGTGCCCGACCTGTATCAATATTGTACAAACCCATCAACTTCGTCTTTTTTGCGAAAACTTCGAGTGTAAATGAAAACTTTTCACTTCGTCTATTGTGTTGAGTTCTTCCTATATTGATCTTACATTAATTATAAACGAAGCGTAAAATCTTGTACATCAGCACAATTTTCTGCCAATGATTTTAAAGAGTCTTTTATCTTATTTCGAATCGCTTTACAAAAGATGGATATCACACAATTACAAATTGTGAACTTGAATGTTAAATCAGCCCTATATGTACGACATATTGACTTCTGTGTTGCTGATGATGATTCGTCTCAGCTTCTGCCCGTTCAGTGAAAAAGGCACTGAGAAAGTATTAATTCATTAATCTTATCTTCTGTGCAGAAACACTGATTGGAAATACGGCTGTCCATCCATCTACACGAACAGTTCAAATTTTATCGACAAAAGCCACAAAATTGCACGGAACAACAAAGCCCATTTGCTAATTGCCGATACGTGTTTTTTCAATAATTTCTAGTAACGAGCATCGGATGTTGTGTATTATGAATAAATGACATTACTTGCCGTTCTAATGAATCGTCTCTTTCAAATGACAAATATAGAGTCCAGATAGTGCCTTTGTAGGGTAAACAAATAGGTTGGACCCAATAGAAATGCTTTATTTCAGGCACACATATTTTTTGCATGACCATGTATGTCCATGGGAGAACATTAATAAAATAGTACGACCTTTTGTTTATAATTACATTGGTTACACGACCTTACTCTAGTAATGAACATCTCCTAATATTCCATGAATTCACTGGCCAATAACCAAATTCGAACAATTACATGTGAATCAGCGCAATCTTCTCGCTATTGATCTTGCTATTCCAATTATCCACGATACGCATTTTGACAGATCTTTAAGTGGATTTCTGCTTCTTGCTGTTGTTTGTGTTAATTATTTGACAATATACCCACAATCTAGCAAGTACTGGAAATTTTAAATAACCCTTACATTTAAATTCTAAGTTGTAATTTTTCTTAAAAATTGCATTTTATTTCTGTCAGATCTCACAGATCTGTCAGATATGGCTATCGTGAAAAACCCGATTGCCCATGGTCCATTCTTCAGTCACATTGCTTCTCCAATAGTTAATGCGTGCGGATTTACATGAATTTTGTCTCAGCTCGAAATGGAGAAACGAATCTCCACCTTTGTGTCTATTCATTTCCTACCTATTTATCTATTTATCGTCCTACCTGTGTAACTTAATTACCATTCATGTTAATGCATTTATTTTCGTTGGCGACACTTGAATAGCTTCCGATGCATGAAAAACGTTATCAAACAAAATCAGTATCAGTCCGATCTGAATATGACATTTAGATCTACTTTCAATATTTGTCATCATGCTGTCCCTCAACTAGGCGATTACCACTAAACGTATCTTCGTCACAAATTACGGATGAGAAATAGGTTCATGTTTTGGAGTGCATTACTAGATTCAATGGGTACTTACGGCTACTGATGACAGGCCAATTAACTGACTTGTCACCGTGAAATCTATTTATTAAAGCCACAACAATCCATCAGATAAAGGAGCCAGAGCCTGATGATAAAGAGGCTCATTACTAGTGGCAATTTACCTCATTGCTGGCTTATTTAAAGTCAGCTTAGTGACTGATTTGGGATACCCACAAGATTTGGGGAATGCCTACTTCAGATTGCAGTCATTGGCGGGAATTCGATTACATTACACAGAATGCTGTCATGATGTCAGAACGTCTTTTTATAGCATAGCATGAAGACACTGTACAGCCAGATTCATCCCTTCAAGCAGAACATTACTAGCTTTTCCTATTAATTGTCTGCTTTCCTAGATAGCACCTATGAAGGGTAAACAAATAGATTGGACCCAATAGAAATGCTTTATTCCAAACACACGTTCCTTTGTATGACCTTATATGGCCACAGCAGCTAAATTTTGACATAAGGGGATACTCGTGACCCTACACCCCAAAACAAACCTAGTAATGAGTGTGTCCTCATGCCTAAGCACGTTTTTATCTTGGGGATCACGTTAACCACCAATGTTATAGTGGATTAAATCAGGGGGTAGAACCTCAGTTTCTTGCATTCCAGGTGAGCATCAAAACCATCATACCATGACGATACTGTACTGTCACATAAATACTTTTTATATTCAAGAAACATCAAACATATAAAATGTAAGCAACTAAATTCAATAGCTTTGCAATGCATTTCACTTACATGGGATCATAGTGAATTAAATCACTACTAGCTTTTTTGGGTTGCACAGTAATAGGGGAAAGTCAGGGTGACCAGTGTCATCTTACGTTCAAATTCAGCTGTTGTACCCAAAAAGGCCATGCAAAGAAAGGTATGTCTGGAATAAAAAAATTCTATTTGGCCTTGTCTATTTGTTTACTCCGCAGAGGCACATCTATGAAAAGATGCAATTGATAGGAAAAGATAGTAATGGAGTAAACCATATATGGTCAAAAAAAGGGTGTATCTGGAAATGAAGCATTTCTATTGGGTCCAACTGGGAATTTTGACATAATATGATGCTTTACCAGTGCTAAACCTTATATTTTCACAAACCCCCCTCCGAAAAAGCTGGTAATAAAGCATTTTATAAAAGTAGTTGTAACATGTTGCCAATAACATATTCAGATATTTTAGAAAGATAAAGACAATAAAGTAGTTTCATATTTTATTTTTAAGATACTTATCTATCTAGTTATTTTTTCAGTTCAGTTTCTGGCTATCGAGATTTGAGCAACATTCGAGTTTCTCCCGTTTTGGAATTATTGAATGAAATGAATTAGATGAGTCAGTAGAAATGGTATTCATAGGTAATGTATAGTTTACGTGTGGTATTTTTACAGATAGGAAATTCAGTAACTGCATACATAACATTTCACACCATGTCTGTCCACTTCTTCCACATGTGTCCGTATTTACTCATGGATATCATTGAAACTACCTGTAGACAAAAATCTTATATTTTGATGAATTCAGTGAATTCAATTGCCTATTTCAAAAAAAGGGAAAACTCGAATATATCATATGATATGAATATTACATGAATACATGTTATAGATCTATATTATTTGTATTGACTAGTTGACAAATGGTTACCCACCTGACATTCGTCTTTATTTGGTACACGTGCTACTTCAATCATTTACGTTTTTTTCTGCAGCAACATTTTTCTAAAAGTAAGACAGCTGAGGCCAGAAAGCAGCCTCCGCCCCAAAAGGTGAATACGGCTTTGAATGATCCCAGTCCGAGCTGAATGGCCGAGTTATCCTTCGAGCACGACTTACCTATGAAATACTTTTTGAGTAAATGATCTAAAATACCCGCCTCCCTCATTCTAACAATATATTTATTAAATAGTTGAGTAAATGGCCAGTTTTTAGGTGCAATTGGTCCTAAATATCTTGGCAGAAATATTTCTTGGCCTCGAGCCAATTCACAATTATTAGAAACTAATAGTTTCACAACTAAATCCTCAGTTACATATATGAAATTTTCACTTTCTACTTCGACAATGCCATCCTCTTATCGTGAAAAACTCAATTGAGTCACGGTAACCAGTAAGTACCGGTATTTGAATCGAACCACCGTATGTGGTCTCAGGTTGAACAACTGTGAGCGTCAATAGTTAGAACTGTACTTTTGATCAGATTTGTTGTCACAGATACCGTTGATGAGTAGATATTTTATTAGCCTTCGTTGATTTATTCGAGTTTTTCGCAAATAAGACAAGGTAACAGTGTTGTATCGTATTGTATTGTGTCGTATTCATGCGGTAGGCTTTTAAAAATTTCAGGCAAAAAATAACGTTACTTCCAGTGGGCATTGAATTTACAACTACTGGTTTAATAGGCCAATGCTCTGCCACCTGATGTAACCAACACGAGCTAATCAGAGGATTTTTAAACTGGGTTTTGTTGCTGCACTGCTTGACGTTTGGAACCTAGAGATGATTTAGTTAGAATCAATAGAGGGTGACTTTACAATCATCTTAAGTGTCAAGCTAGCAAGCATTCGCAATTTACCTCAATGGGAAGAGCATTGGGCTATTATGCAAGTATTGTACAAATTTGTCAACTTTGTCCTATTTCTGAAAAAGTCGATTGATAGGAAAGAAACTATTTGTTTGTACTTGTTGTTTATGATATTTCTGCAGTATCAACATTTGTTCAAGAGGTACCTTTAATTGTTGAGCTTCACTTGGTAATAAATGAATGAATATTTGCCAGTGATGTTTCGAATATATGTTAATCAAACATTGGTAATGATTTAATGGATATGATGGCTCCTTTGGGTGCATTTTATTGATGAAAAAAATACACCATTGTGGGGAAACTCACACAAACAAAGAATTGCTGCATCGTATTCCTCACAATGTATCAGGTCAACATTACTATCATTGATGGGAAAAAAATTCACTTGGAATATTGACGAAGTGTTGCAAATGATGGCACCAAATTATTTTCAGTTGTGTGTGATTTTATGTGTGATAAAACTAATGTCTCTCAATAGCATTACTGGAAATTATCGCCAAATATGGCTGCCCAGTTAGCCAACGACCTTTGTTGTACCGAGAAATGTTGAGGTGTTAATGAACAAAATAGCATTGTGAATTAGTGTCCGTGCAAATGATTGTACAGCCAAAAGAGCGATCATTGCTGGTAATGGTCATGTCATCGTACACAATATGGGGACATGGAAACGATTCGGGGATAAAAAACATACAAACAATTGATAGTTCTAATTGTAATATTATCAATAACGACAAGTGGCTTCACAACGCACTCTTTTGATATCAACAGTTTTTGATGTCCAGTTCCTTTGCAATCCGTGTAAGATCACCTGAGAAAACAGTTTCCTCAAGTTCAGGACAGAAGTAGCTTTTCTATGGAAGTTTTATGAGGTAAACAAGCAGACTGGCCGACATAAATGCTTTATTAGGCACACATTTTTTGCATGACCACATGGTCCCTTGTGTAAATTTGATAAAAGATTCTGTTTACATAGTTACCTTAGTCACATGATCTCACTATATCTAGTAATGACTGAATTGAAAATTTTAAATATTAATGATCTTTTTATGTTTATATTTACTGCAGTCGCCTTTCAGTCTCATATTGCAAATGCATCTACTTCCAACGGTAAACACTACAAGGCCAGACAGACAGCCGGTTGCAAGGAGCACAAATATCCCCCTCAGTGACTACATTCCTATGATTATTTTCTTTCCTTTTCACAACCCCCTCAAGGTAAAATATTCTTTTTATAAATATGTAATTAAATGTAGTTAACAGTTTGTAGTTAAATACATCAGCAAAAGGCCAATTTTTGGGAATAATCCAGCCGATGTAGGTGGGCAGGAAATGTTCTTTCGCCATGATTAGATCCCAGTCCTCTGCGATATAACCCAGAAAATGGGTTCTTTTATTGATGTAGATAAAATCCTCTTTTTTCGCCCTTGATATTCCTTCAACAGGGGAGACCAGATTCTCTGGATGTGAACTTATCTTGTCCGAAACCTTCTTGAAATATCCAGATGCTGCAGTTCTAAAGATGATCCTATGTGATGAAGACTTCATCAATTCCACCTAATGGCTGCTTTGTTCTGCTAATTCTTTCAGACTATTAGTTGGTGAAGTTGCTTTAGTTACTGTGATATATGAAATTAGGTTACCAACATAAGTGATTTGCAGAATAATAAATGGTATCCAAATAGTACTCATCAACATCCTGATCAAAATGCTGGAGTTCAAAGAGACAGCCAAATGCAGCAGATGCAACATATTCGAGACAGTTAAGAAAGACTTTCACATTCAAGAATCCATAACCAGACCTGATGAGTACTGTAGCAACAAAGACAAGCCTCAGATTTGACTGAAAATGTTTCAAAGTGGCAAAGAAGCCATAGGTTAGAGAATTTTAGGGTTTTCTCATCCACATGGTCACTTCATCATGCTCAATATATTCTCGAAAATCAACCACTTTTCTTCTGCTCACAGTTTGTGAGAATGGGACCATGTCAATATCAGCTTGGCTTTTCTTACAATTCCAATTACACCATTCCAGCTGCCATCTCCATCAAAATATCAACCAAACAAACAATCACTCGTAATCCATGTGGTATCCAATGAATACTAAAGTTCCATTTATCATCCTTTTGATGTTGAATTTATCATCTGATACGACCGCTACTCTCAGCTGCCTTCCATTCAATGTAAGATGTGGAGCCTTTATTTCCCACGTGAATTTCCAACCTTCATTTCTAGACCATATTCCAACAATATCTATTTCTTTAGATTGATAAATCCAGTGAGAGAGGGTCATGTGTTTCTTAAAAGGATGAAGCACCATAAAGTTCCATCTATTTTTCCAGAATTCACAAAATCTCTCTGACACAGCATGTTTGGTTATTAAAATTAAAATGTTTGCAAAGTAGAACAGACTTGTGCTTTTACAAATCATCATTGCAAAGTATTCAGTAGAATAGTGGATTATTAAAAGATTGTCAGTTCTGATATAAACCCTAGTTTCAAGTGAATTGAAATTTGTGAATTTACAGAATTCATACTTCATCCAGTGCTCTCAAATTCCGCTGAAGTATTCAGATCTTCGTACATAAAATATATGCGTGAAATGAAATTGAGTTCGTACAACAGATCATTTAATTATTCTCTTGTAGCTTCTTCCGTATCTACAGTGCAGTTTGGTTTCAAAAACATATTGTGGGAGGGACGAATTTTGGACATTAATATTGTAAGAATTACACATTGGTGTAACTCAATTCATCCATTTTATTTCGTAACATATCAATCAAATTAGCTAAAAAAAAGCCAAAGGATTCTCATCTAAGGAGAGATAATTTTTTCCGTTGGCCTAATGTAAATTATCCTGTGCAATTTTATTCTCTCACAACGACAGAGGAGTACAGAGGAACTTTCAATGCTATTTCGCACAGAATGCAAAGTATTTTAGAGCTCGAAACTAAAGACAAAAGCTTGAAATGCGTTCTGGCATACTGGCTTTACGTTGAAAGAAGGAAGCTTGAATGGGATGAAATAGAAGCCAGTGACATTCTAGCAGCTGTATTTTTTAACATCAAAGTTATGCAAATAAACACGTTTTACCATTACCATAAAGCTGGTTTACACGTAACGTTTGCGTTTTCTTTTGATCTTTACCGTCCGGTTTTTGATAATTGGGACGTCAAGTGTAAGCACTATCACTTGTTGCCATAGAACCCATTCATGACGTTTGACGCAAACATTGTGGTTGATGCAATGAACTTTACTACAACACACAAAAGTATAGATACTGGATCAAGAAATCCAAAACTAAAAACACAAAGTTACTGTCAAGTTTCAATGCATTTGATTTTTTGAAAATTAAAACAGGTCACCAGAACACAAAATGACATCCTTTTTGAGTACAAAATCCTCCATATAATGGAAATATACAAAGATTCATTACTGTAAAGAAAAGCAGACACTGGAGCAAGACAAAGGTAAGTTTGTTACTTTTCGGGCCCTAGTGGCAGTGCCCACGGCGGTATCGAATGGGGTTAGCTAAACTAAGGGCGGAACCCTATGTGCTACATGTATATTACCCAGCATTACTGTGGCTTTAAACAAAAATTTATCTTTTACAAAATATGAAAATATAGTGCGAAGAATATCAGAAACCAAAGGCGGAGAAAGATAGTTTGTTGTCTCCTATCCAAAAGTTAATCTGTGTATCCATCACAAAAATTGTACTCTAGTGGAAGGAGGTTTTGTCTTAATTTCACAGATGTTTTGCCACAACTTTCTGCCGTAAATTTTTGTAAAACCATACAAACGAGTCATCAAGAAATTGTTTCAGTTCTTTATTCCAGATTTCAACAAGTAGCCTAAATAGGCTAATTGGGCAAAAGTTCGTCGTTTTCTTTCTTTAACTTCGCATAAACATTGGAGTTTTCTCTAAACGGAGCAGAACTTTCATTGAATTCAGTGAATTCAGCGAATTCAGGGAATCTGAGAAATCACTGAAGCATGAATTGGGTTCAGTATAAGGATCTGCTCTGTTGCCTGTGGCTCTGTGGTCTAGTGGTATAAACTCTGTCTCTTACACAGGAGATCTTGGGTTCCAACCCCACATTGCTCATTTTTAAATTTTTAATTTTTTTGTCACTGAATTCAGCGAATTCAGTGAAAGCATTTAGAGAAAACTCCAGTACATCTTCAACAGAAGATGGGGGAAATCATTAGTGGCAATTTTGTTCAAGTTGAACGAACTTTCTGCCAAATTAAGCTTTAAGATTTAACTAGATAGGGGGATTGCATGTTTAACACTATTTCAGGACTCGTGCTTCCATTGTATTCTCAGAGAACTTAAAGTATTAAACTTCTGAGTGGCAGATCTTAAGGAAATGTAAATTATGCAACTTTCATTGCTTTTTCGTACAATGCAACAGTCCCATTTGAGATTTTAAGGTGTATTCACACGTTCCGACGCGGTGCCCGTCACTGTCACAGTCCCCGTCAAAGGTTAACATTGTGCCAATGGTGACGGGCACTCTGACAGGCAGAATGGGTTCCAGACCCATTCTGTCCATCAACCATTGACACAATGTTAACTTTGATGGTGATGGGTACGACATCGGAATGTGTAAACAGACCTTTAAGCGTGGTTTTGAATCATGCAATTTAAGCCACGTACTTTGCATTCCAAGAAAATGTGCAATCAGATTCAACATACAGAATTTCAATCACTATGCATCTTCCAATTAAACCTTAATATATAGGAGGAAGGTCGAAAAGTAAACTTAAAGTATTTGAAAGCAGGCAATCAGAAAATTTCTCTTATTCCCTAGTTTGAATGCGCCAATTAGTTTTCAATCTCAGGCATCATTTAGGAACAGCCCTGTCTAGTGGCAAGTCATCTCTTGGACAATACTATCTGTAGGTACCACGTTTGTCGGACAACTGTCTAGTCTCTCCAGGCTCAATATGGGTTGTAACCACATAGTGATATTCTTTTTTTTACTGAAGGATGTTTTCGAAATATGTCACGTCTAAAGACACATCCGTTGCCTCCTTTCAAATTTTGTAACTTATATTCCACTAAATTTCACTGTTCTCATTTCTTTTTCAAGCTATTCATATCAGGATGTACGGATTGGACAAAATGTGTACATTCTTGCCTTACCATGATGATGGCAACCCGTAGTGAAGTCGAAACAGGTTTTCCATATCATTTCTTTGGAGCCAATCAGCGGAAGGTCGACGTCAAAAATTGAGAATTGTATGACAAAACTTAATCATGTCCTTTTGTCCGTTAACTGAACGAAAAGATATAAATGACTGACGAGAATTGAATGCAAAGAATTGTAAATCATTATTCTATGAAACAGACCAAGTTCAGGACAATGTGAAATTGAACTTTGAATAATATTTCTAGATGTGAAACAATGTTGTCTTTACAAAAAGAATATCAATGAGAAAATACGAAACTTAATTAGACTTAAAGGAATTGAGCGGAGATCAGCCACTGTCTTACAAGTAATTAAGATAGCAGGTTTGAATAGAAAGCAGGCCTTTATCTGAACAGTCAATGGAACAGACAATCACAGCGAAGAGGATAAGTCTGAGTCAAATAGGTTAACAGTGGCGCAGATTGAAGAGGAGGGATTCAAGGCTTTGAGAAAAGGAATATTGCTTCAAGCGCTATGATCCTTATGGTGCTTGTCGGGTCTAAACATCTGATTGAGAGTGCTTAATGGGTTTCCTTGAACTAAAGACTATTCTAAAGGAAGAGAGGTCAGAAAACGTCTCTGTATTTATGTGATTCAAAGTTATCTTCGGACAAGCTGATAGAACAGCCAGACATGCTTTCTTCTTGACCTGAACCAGCCAAGTGATATGTCGGCATGGAAACGTCTTGTCTAACGCTATGGAAATAGAGGATTAAGAACCATTTCCAGTTCTCAAATCTAATTTTATCATGGATACAAACTCTATGTAATACAAGAATGCCAAAACTGCCAACTTGATTTTAGATGTAGCATTACAAATAAACCAGACCAATGGAATCTGCTACCTTGAAATATAAGCAACTTGCAGGCACTGACATCTAATTTCACAGTTAATAACATCTAATTGTGCAAATAAAGAAGGAAACTGTAAATATCTGGGAATACAAAGTTACCAATAATGCAAATATTGCTAATCTTATGTACTTGTGAGGAACCCGACGGACTGGAATCAGGGCGATGAATTAATTGTTTATTTTATCCTGAAACAGTCTGATAAATCACTGAAGCATTCATTGGGATCAATTTAAATGTTCTCTTTGTTACTTTGTGTCCCTGTGGGGCTCTGCTAGCACCTCTGACTTTTAAGCAACAGGTAGTGGGTTCAAATAGCATATTTTACACATTTTATTACAAATTCTGTAGAATTTCTGCAGAATTTTATCAGGAAAAACTCGAGTAATTACCTGAATATTGCGGCGCGTTGTTTAAACTCTCTTGTTTTCGTTTAAACGTCGTTGTACTGTGAATTTCGGAATACGTTACATCAAGTTAAACTGAGTGGAGAGACATCAAACTGGTGATGTGACTGGATTTGTCAACCAAAAGTAAAAAGCGCAGATATTGTCTATTTTCAGAGTTGTTTATTTCATGTTGTCTATTTTAAGCCATATGAAGAGGACAACGACCTCTTTGACGCATTTCAGGCCAATCTGACGGAAGATATCAGAACAGACTGTAACCTAGAAAACATTTGATGAAATGCAATTCTTTTCTTTGTCTGACTTTTGACTATCAGATCATATCCAGAAATTCAAAGTACAAAGAACTCAACAAGGAAACAATTGAAAATAAACAACACACAAATGACCAATAACCGTTGAAAATTCCACAATGCATTTTCTAAGTACTATTCTCATTGATCTAGTTTTGCCACTGTAATTTAAACGCTTATGATCCATTACAAACAATCATCGCTAAATATTGCTCATCACTTTGCGAATGGGCATTGTTGTTCCAGACGTTGTTAGTGTGTCTATGGATAAAATAGTGTAATGAAAAGTGTCCATACAGATGATTGGACAGTGAAATTAGCGATCATTGCCAGTATTAATACTGACGGCAACACATTTTGATGAATCTTGATTTAACCTAACTGTGACGAACAGAATTAACATGGTTATTTTCACTGGGGAATTCTTTTTTATTGAACTCACTCACTACTTTTCTTGCATTAAAATTACACGTTGGAGCAATAATTAGCAGCTTTGAAAGTGGATGTGTCGAACAGTTGATTCGCAGGAACCAGTGGAACAACAAAACTTGTTTGCTGATTGATGCATTCTCATTGCATTGCCAGGAACTGTATTTCAAGAAACTTCAAAGTTGTTGCTTTGAAAACAGTTCTTGTCTCATATATTCATTCATTGATAAAACAACACATGAGTCAACACAAACATAAAAATGGATTAGATATTCTAATTTTGTCATTAAATCAACATAATTTGCCATTTCTATGGAAACAGTTGAGCTATGTGTCAAATTGATAGCCCTCGTATTAGTCTGGTCTTCGTTAATTATTTACAGGGACATTCTTTACAAGTGGGATTTACTTGTCATTACATCTAATAACACTTGACGAGCATTAACAGAAATCAGCAACTGGTACACAAACTTCAATGTTTTTACCAAAGGAACAACTGCAGAATGGAGTTTTCATTAACTATACAAAGTTGACAATGTTAACATTGAAAGCTTACTTAGGGAATGGCAAAATAAATTCAGCAAAAAAGTTACCTCCAGTGAGGATAAAACTGGGTAACTCTCTTTTGTTCTGATCTATTGGTCTCCTTTGCAAGTGTTAATTGGGGGATATTTAACATCTCTTTTTCTGACTTGGAGCAACAATTGAGTCAGATCATTAAGCTAAAATCAATAAAATATTGTCATAAAAGGTCTTAAAAGTCTCAGAAGCAATACCAAGCAATTACAAGCAATACCAAGTAAGCTAGGTCAGGAGAGCATGAGTATTGATTTCAAGAGTCTCAAGTTATATCTTGACTGGAGGTACATTTTTGCTGTTTTTTGTTACCTCCTACATAAACCTTTATTGTCAACACTACACACTTTGTGTAATAACGAAAAAAACTCGAGAATGTACTTCCAGGAAGATTCTAACATTTGTTAGATTCAGATTAGTTAATGGGACAAAGGATCAATGGAAAGAATGAAAAGCCCTTTTTGTGAGAATAGATGAAATATAATTTTTGCTAGTTTTATGACAACACAGGGAAATCTTTTTCAAATACCTTCTATCATTACCAATTACTTAAAATACATTACCTGCATCACTTATATTTTTTTCTTTCTTATTTACACAAGATCATAATTTTTTAATGTTCACAGGCCAATATTTTTTAAAGTCAAACTGAACATTATTATCACTTAAGATCCACAGATGAGGTGCCAGACATGACTGGCTTTTCTGATGGTTAAGACTCCAGACACAAGGCCAGTTAACTCAACTATGACACTATTCATTAAAATGATAACATTCCAAAAGAAAATGGGTACTTCTTGCTAATGACTGCCCCAAAAGCTGGTAATGGTGGAGGGGGATAATAACAGTGTCGTTGACTGTCTACTGTAAGGTGCGCGTTTGGCGTACCTTTGTTGGGTTAAAGAGAGCAACTGCACAATGCTTGAGATAATGATGTATTTACTGCTTGCTGGTAGTAGGTGAAATGTTTAAAACTGTCTTCTAACTCCTGAAATTGTTCTTCACAATAATTCAAAAGTTCGTAGTCTTTTGTTCTTACTTCCCTCACTGTTTCAGTTTTTGTCTCTTCTCTTGCAGTTGTTGTTAAAGTTGTTTCATGTTCCAGAACATTTCTATTTCTCTATACGATTCTCTGAAGGATATTTAGTACGACACCCCATATTGAAACAAATTTTCGGTTGAAATTCAATATGTTTTTTTTTTTTTTATTAATATTGAATTATCTAAATGATTCTATTTTTTTATTTTGTGTGCCTTAGTGATAACTAGTAATATATCAATTATTGACTTTTGTTCATGAATAGTTTTCATTTTATAATTTTT
>JBCAUG010711382.1:0-13227 GCA_038406175.1 Haplosyllis leylae
AGTACCCCCCCCCCTGGTTGACAGACAGACAGGTGTAAAACTATTACCTTCCCCATCCTTCGGATGCGGGCGGTAATTAGATCCCGTAACGGGCGTTCACAGCGAGCAAAAGGGAAAGATAAAGCGAAATTGCTTTTGATGTATGTTACTTATTCTTTGGTCTTGTTTGATTGGCCTTTGATTTTTTCGCTTTCGCTTGGTGTGAAGACCCTTAGGTCTCAAAGGGACACAAAAAAGAAACAAGAAAGTCCTCCTGCGTGAACGCAAGAGGCATATCGCCCACTACGTAGAAAGTCCCCGGGGGGGGGGTGCCAGAGCCAGCGCTGGGAAGGGGTACCCCAGTCATGTCCTCACCCCAGGGGTTACCCCAGCCCTGTCCTGGCAAGGGGGTACCCTAGTTTTTGTACTCCCACCCCAGAAAAGACCTGTGACCATAGACCAGGGCAAGAACCAGGGACTGAGGTACCCCCCCCCCCAAAAAAAAGGACATGGGACCAGAGACCAGAGAAAGAACCAGGGGACTGGGGTATCCCCCTAACCCCCCCCTCCCATGGTCAGACAGACTGACGCCTGTAAAAACATTACCTTCCCGTCGTACTACGTACGCGGGGGGTAATGATAAGTGGGACGTTACCCAAAAATATTGGGGACTGTGGAAAAGAAAGCGACCGATTTATGGAATGTCCGTAAACAAGGGTTCTACTGTAAACTCACCTTGGAAGGCTTGTATCCTAGCAACAGGACCACGCCCACCTTGTAGTCTTCCGCTGAGAGCCATCCCTTCTGTCCATCATCAGCCTCGTAGAAGGCCTGTGGAAAAGTAAAACAAAACATTACTCTGAATTCACAAAATATCTGCGAATTTATTGTAAAAATACAGCAGACACATCGTTACCACTGGACCTTTGGTCTGTGGATATGAACACTGGGCCACCTGGTGTGGTATTCTACTGGCCCAGACTGGCCACCTAAAGTTCCGTAAATTTGTAAAATAGCACATTTGCTTAAATAAACGTTGGAATTCGAGGAATAAAACTAGGACCCCCCCCCAATCCTCTCAGCAGGGTAAACGAATTACGAGCCAGCAAGGTGTAGGCGCACCTAGTTTTCCCCAAACTAATATGCCCAAAATTGTGGGACACCTTGTTTTAAGGGTGACGTAAATACAACCCTTAAGGGTCCTGTTACACAAAGCGTCTGCGACTGCCACGATGTAAACTATATTTCCATGGTGCAATTTACAACAAGCGACTAGTAATCAAAGTACCTCAGCGCAATCACAGACACTTGGCGTACATAGGCCTTCAAGCGTCAACGTCACCATGAACACAATCAAACGACATAGAAGCAATTTACAAACACTACGTATGAACAAGGCTTGACACCCGTGGCCCTTTTTGCACCTTTGGAACTTAGTGTATGAACTTTCGATGATTTAACAGAATCCGGATCGATCGATCAATTAAATGGCAAATCCTCCTGCTGCTCAGGGGTCATGTTGTCCCCTGCAGATGAATCAGCAGCGTCTTCATACAGCTGCAGAATTTACGTAAGATTGTGACACATCTAAATTAGTATCTCGGCAACCTGTGTTTCTCAAACACAGCCATGATTCACCAATGCATTTTGTGTTCCTTCCTGTGTCTAGGGTTGAGTTTCTTCAATAACGAGTCATCTGATCAAACTGTGTTGGTTCTAGAATTGTAATTGACCAAATGTTTACCAATTTGAGTTTGCCTGTCCATTGATATGTGTGTTTGTCAGGGAATCTCCAGATAAGGAAATTAACATAATTGGCACTGTAGGCAAATGTGTAAAATATTCTGCAATTGTATATTTGTATACTTATTGCTGGGTGTATAAATTCATTCTTCCTCTAAATTTATCAGGGGGAGGAAAGTAGGAAAGTATTACAGAGATTAATATTGCTCTGTTGCTCCAAAACTAGACAATGACAATACTGATCAAGTCAATTAATACATATGTACATGAATAACTTGTTCCAATACTGTGCAATGAGAATGATAAATACTAATCATATGGATTTGCATGGATAACATACAAATATATTTTGTGACTAGTTATCAGATTATGTTCAATCTAGATAACTTATTCAATGCAATCAAATAACCGTGAACTACATTCAGTTTCCAGTAACAAACAAATAATCTTTTCTGGAAGCTTGACACAGATAATGTAATTTAGAGACCTGATTGCACCACTAATTCCAAAATATTTAGATGTAATGCCATATAACAATTATGCTTTTGCAGATTAGGGTAATATTCTGGTCTCTGTTGTCAGATTGGTGACAATCTGGCTATCTAAGTGATACATCCGGTGTTACGGCTATATTAGAACTGTTCCGCAAACGGTAGACATACCAAATATCTGCAAGTGTGATCGTCTCAGTGGACCGCATAGATAACTCTAATACATTTGTGAGGTATCTGTACAGTGGTAGTTTATTGTCATACTTCTAGTGGAAGTTACAGGTTCATCATACACGTACAAAATCATGTCACCCTCGGGCTAACGAGTATCTTAAGTACTAAGTATCACAGTGTGTGGCGCACCCTGACGGAGGGCGCTCAGTGGGTAGGTCACTCAACCGTGACTGCGGTCCACTTCAGTCACTTGCTGTGATTGGGATTATGGTTACTCGGTATTTAGATATGTTTTACCCAGGTCGTTAGGTGCGCTCCGATTCTGGCTATGACAGAGAGTTCAAGTCTGAGGGATCCAATGCACAAATTAGAAAATATTTACCTAGGGGCTGCCAGGAGTGAATTTCTGGGGCAAATATAATATTGTGTGAGATCAATCAATCCAAATTCTTTTTTTAAAAATGGTAAAATGGGGAGAAAAATAATACCTAGACTCTAAAATGAGAGTTTTTAAGTAATTTAGTGAAGTTGTCAAATTTATCATGATTAACATGTTTGGGTGGTTCTACCATCCTTTAGCTCATTTCTAACATTACTTCTTCATCAATTTTAATGTAGCACCCATCATTTTAATGCTTAGAAACTCCTCTTTGAGATTATGAGGTGCTGTTGTTACCAGGATGCCCATGAAGCACTTAAAAACAGCTAAAACATTGCCTAAAATTGCATGGGATTTTAAGCAACATTTTTGCTATTTTAAGAACTCTGTAGACCCTCTAGTGCTATAATTACTTTATATTCTTTCAGAGTAGGTTTGAAGCTTCAAAATGATGGGTGTTACATCGAAATCAGAGATGAATTGGATCCAGAAATTATCAAAATTTGAGGCAACTCCAAATTTTGACATTCATCATGATAAATTAGACAACTACTAAATCACTCATTCTGAAGTCTAGGAATTATATTTCACCATTTTCATAAAACAGTCCAGTCTACTAATCCCACAGTGTTAACATTTTCACCCAAAAAAGTCAAAATAAATTATTCCCTGCAGGCCCCAGGTAATCTTTTCCTTTGTCCTCACTGGATCCCTATAGACTCTATGTAGCTTGACCTTTCATGTAATTTTTGACCTCCCAACCCATTTTCAACACTTTTAATCAATCCTCAAATGAAGACAAAGTAACAACTTTGAGTGTGACAACAATTTTACCACAGAACTATTAATAACAAAAATACTCTAATGTAACTTCTACAAATCAATTGACATTAAACCCTATTATCAGCCTTTCATGCCATAAATGCACACTGGTCACCTGGTCTAGATCTAGTCCCATCCTGCCAGTGCAGTGTCTAGCCTTATTCAGTGAATACATATTCACTGAACACATTGACATTCACTAAGTGAGAGATGTCAAATGTCAAATAGTCAAACAACTGGACATTGGCAGAGGTGCATAAAAAATAACTTGACACAAAGAGGTTCACACATTGATGAAATCAATTTGGAGGTCACATATGATGGTCATCAAAAACCCTTAAAATGTTTGTAAAATATGTTTTTGACCAATTTTGATGACCTTCATATGTGACATCAAAATTTACATCTCTATGTTTGAGTCTCATCATACCAAGTTTTTTATTACCTTACTCATAGTCAAACTGTTTGACATTCTGACACATTATTTGACGTTTTGAGGCCTTTGTGACATTTTGCTTTAACCACCTCAGTCCGTCACAAGGCTATTTTTTAACCTTTTTTGTATAGTAGGCCATCGATTAACTTTACAGACTAGAGTTAGAAGTTGGACTGATTTAATTTGCTTCATTGTGAGTTTCCCAGCAGTGCTTACATTAGTTGGTTGTCGCTTTAATTAGCTTTGTTAATTACTTTTATGTTTTGGAAAGGCATACCAAATATGTACATTTTCACTTTTTCATAGAAAAGTAGCATGTTGTTGTGGGTCAGGTGTCATGCAAGGGGCTGCCTTGGGGGTCCGCTGCTCAACTAGCTGTCACATGAGGGGTAATATAGTGTAATGACAGAGCCTTCCTACACCTTCAACATATCATTTTGACACCTGGGAAGCTATTTATGCAGTTATGAATCATACATAATCATAAGACCGGATAGCCGCTGTGTGATTATGTGTTGGGTTATCTCATACTCTCCAAAACTACTTATCATAGTTCTTGCACAGGGCAGGCTGCAATGATTTAGATGTTGCGGTATTTATCATGCCATTGTGTCGTTCCCAAGCCTTATATCCTTGATCATATCAGGACATTCTTCACTGTAGGTATGAATAAAAAAGGCTCTCGTCAAACATGGACAATAAAGCATAAGTTGAGTAATAATTTAGCTCAACTTTATTTCCAACCCTGGGGGTACCAACAACAATAATCGTTTGGAACTAACTAATACTGGACAAGGATTTTAGAATCCTTACAGCCTTTGTATTTTCCATTCTGTGACTGCGTGTGATAGGGTTACAAAGATGGATACCTTAACTTGAGAGCAGCCAAGTGCTCGCCGACATGAGTATTTCAGAGTAATGCCAAATATAGTAGTAAGAATACAGTACAAGCTCTTTATGGTCCCGCATACACGTAGTGTAGCGGTCCATATAGTACTCAACATGAACTTCTTGGCGGGGGAGACTTTTTGCCCAAAAACTTAGGAGAAAATTTGTGGGTAATTTTATTTTTGGGTCAGATTTGGACTCAGCATCAAAAGTTGGAAGTTGGGTCCCGGACCCCCCCCCCTTCCCCCACCAGACATAGGGAAATTTGTTTTTTAGCAGATTTGAACTCAGCATCAAAAATCTTTGGGATTGCTAATGCGCGGAACCATCTTGATCCCCTTTCGGGGGCGCCTCGTTCATACAGTGATGGACAAATATATTGTGAATGACCCATGCTCGCCACCCCATCCTCAGTAATTAAGGCTGCCACTGTGAAAGAAGGAACGCTGGGTACAGTTACAGTACAAATGTGCAAAATGTTTGCATAAAATCCACTGGAAAAATTCCTGTGGCAGCTTTAAATCAATTTCAGTCTTCAAACCTTGGCTAATTTATGCACTGCGAATAGCGGTATTGAAATGTTATGCCTTTCATTGTGCTCAATGAAATTTTATACATTGAAATTGAGAAAGATAAGATCAGACCCTCTCACACTATTGTGTTTCACTCGTGTGTAACCCTCATATTATCTTGTCATTTTCTTCTTTTGGATGTAGCTGTGTCTATTCAGAAAAACCTAAGCTTATTCCGCGCTTGGGATTAATTTTTAAATGACATCAGTGTGGTTACCACAGAATAATTCAGTTTTTGGTGAAAAGTAAAAATCTGTTCGTTATTTTGTACCTGGCTAGCAACGAATTTAGTTATTGTTTCGCCTTGTGAAATTAAAACTACTATAAGACATAATTGTTTTCTTGTGGATGCAAACCACTGAGCTGCAGGAGAAAAAATTGATCAACATTTGACAATTTACCACTGGATTCTCACCAAATGCCTCACTCAGCTCGGAGCGGGTGGGAGGGTGTTGGTGTGGGGTAAGATTTCTATGCTAAAATCCAAGTTGTTTGTTGACTTGAGGGTGGCGGTAAAATGCCTTTTCAAATCTGCTGAAGTCCAAATTGCTCATGAGAAGTTTCCATTTTCAGGATTGTAGGGGGGGGGGGATTATCTTTGTAAAACGGAAGTATACAAGTTGTCCATGTCTCCACCCCTCTCAAATGGAAACTTCTTGTGGACAACTGGGTACATGTGTCCAAATCTTGTAACGTGTGAGAATAATCAGACATGTCTTGAATTCACACGTTTGAGCAGCAAGCAAGTAAAAATGATGATAGATAACTTGAATTTAAAACAATGAGATGGAGAAGACACCTGTTCATGTTTGTGGATTGTTGTTAGATTTTTTGGAGATAATCGAAAGATGCTGTACTTGTGGAACTAGATCACACGAACTTATTCTGTTTTGTTTGGTTTTTTTTTGTTGAAATATAGTTTTCAGAAGAATTCTGTGCAGCGGGCGTTCTACATGTTCAAATTTACGGAGAGAACATCTGTACAAGTAATGGTTTTGAAATGGTGACTCCGGCTACATGCATTTTCTTTCAACTTCTGTTGAAAACCTGTACTTACTATTGACATATTCGGTGGAACAGTCTAAGTTGTGTAGTAATTACTTCTGTAGTAAGTAGTGAAATCCAATTATTGTAGAAAGTTGTTGACTTGTACCTTGCAGCAACAAGTATTTTAATTTGATAGAAGGGGAATGTAGCCCCAAATGCACAAATTGCAAAGGCATTTATGTCATATATGGTTTGACAGAGGATAAAAGGACTTGGGTGATGGTTTATAGATGGGACTCCCCACCTCCCTATCACCCCAGGGGTCAACTTGACAGCTCAGCTAGGGGTAATAGCCCCTTGTCACAGAGGGGGCTCTGGCTTAGGTAGCAGGTATCAAATCATCCGCACTTCATCACGACCTTAATAGGCAACCTATCAAATGTGAATACGGCTTTTCACCAAAGGAATCAAATCAAAATACTGGGAGTCAATAGTGATTTAAGTTCAAAGCATTTTAAGGACGCGAGTGAAATATGCACCTTTCTTCCTTTTTGAGACTGCACTTTGCCCTAGGACATTTTTGGGTGTAATCAACTGCAGATCAAGTCCAGGTCGTTACACAATTACAAAAAAGGAGCCAACCCCTCGACGTCCTAAATGCCAGGCCTCATTTGCTTAATCCCTGGTCCTGAAACCTCTCCAAGACAAATTGCAAGGAAATAATGTGTAAAAACAGGGCAAACTCACGTTTAATAGGATTTGTTGTAGGGATGTGGTTGGCTGTGTTTAGCATATGCTCTTCTTTGTAAACTGTCAGAAGACATTACAACCAAAGTTTCACAACTTCCGATGATGAAAGTTTCATTTTTAAGTACAAGAAAACTGTTTTAAGTTTATTGGCTTCCACAGAAATGAATAATACATCAGCCTGTCATTAGTGTTTGAGTTGCAAAACTTTTTAACGTACTGATCCTTTGGCTGAACTTCACCAAAAACTTTTTAACTGGCTAAATTTTTGGCTGAACTTCGCACCTATTGAAAGTTCAATTCCTAAGTTTCTGATGAGACAAACATTGCGTGACAGTTGAAATATTTGAACGCGAAAAAGGAGTCGGGAGGTGAGCTCTGTTTGACTTTAAATTGTTTCCACTTAAATTGATTGCCTATTATGGTAGAATTGCTACTCCAAGTCCTTGCGTGCAGGCAGATGTAAACTCAGGTGAAAATGACAGTGCAATGTAAAGTTTACATCTCATCGTTTTGTCGGGAGCAATTTAAGCACAATCTAAAGTGGAGTAGTACCATCGTGCCACATTCAAATTTGATGCTCTCATTTTGATTTGACGTTAATGAAGTGATTGCATTTTGATGAAACGCTGACAATTGAACCTCTAAAAGTGTCAACATGAGGACCATCAAATGATTTGTTTTTGGGAACTGGGAGGATAAATTGATTCATTTCAGTAAATGTCAGTAGTTTTCATAAACTTCAATTGAAATTCCTTTGCAGAACTACGGTGAGATTTACAAGACCAATTGTAAGTCCAGAAAAAGTCATTTGTACACATAAAAGTTGTCTTGGTGGGCTGAAATTAATAGAGACCATTTTCCTTCTGGCTATTAAGCTAAGAAATGTTCAAAAAGAAATTTATTTTTACTTCCCATGAAATCTTTCGCACAAAGTCAATTATTTGACTATTTACATGTTTTCAGCGTAACTGTTGCAAATTACAGCGGTTCCCGCTTACAATGAATGAAAAAATGCAAAACAAACTATTCGTTAATAAAACTACTGTGAATAGTTTTGATGCAAAGAGATCTGCTCGTCACAGCCAATTGCTGGTTTCAGCCCAACTCGTTGTAAGCGACCAAGTGTCGCACCAAAAAATGGTTGATAACAAACCTGGCGTCGCGCATTAATATGCGACTTTCTATGCACACTCCATTGTTCATTGGAATTTCCTATCATATCTAATTTATGGTTTTGTAAAAAAAATTAATGTTAATATTCTTTTCTTGTAATTAAATTGAGTATTAGCAGGTTCTACTCTCAGACTGACCGTCAAAAATCAAATAAAACGATAAACGTAAGTAATATTTGTGTAAGCTAACAACAACGAAGATTGTGGAAAGAAGAATTTTATATGTTTGAAAAAGTTCAGCAGCAAATAATATATGGAACGTGAACACACACTCACACAGTTGTAGAAAGTGTTCATCTCATCAGAGTACAAATGTAGTAAACTCTTCACTTAAAGTAGTTATTGCGTCAAATTTGTGTTTTTGGTCATGAAGTTTAAAATATTGTCATTCTATTCCGTTTGGAATTCTTTGTGTGTGTCACTCTGTGAAAGAATTTCCCTTTTAAGGTATGAAATTTTGATCAGCCATACTACAAAGATTGCAGGACAGACGCGTAATTACGCAGAAAATCTCGAAAAAGCATATATAATGTTTGGTCTTTGTTGCATTCATCTTAAATTGGGGTCGGTCCTAACAACTTACTCAAAAGTTTTAGTTCCAAAATTTAAATTCAGCAAAAAGAAATGAAGGAGACAGATTCTGAAAGCATGAAATTGTCCTTTTATTACACATGCAGATGGTCTGTCTTTTGGTAGTTTCAACAAGATTTAAAAGTAAATTGAGGCACTTCGCCAAATTGTATGTCATTTAGGAAATGATGTAAATTAGTTTCAGACACACTTCAAGCCTAATACTTCTGTTTACTGTCACGAAAATAAGAGTCGTTTTCATCGACTAGCTTGCAGATGTACAAATGCTTTAAATGTTAATTATCTTTGTGGACCGTTTGCTGTGCGGTTCTATTCAAGGTACCTAATCCAAAAATAGCGATCAGAAAATGCATTTTTTTATTTCAAGTATATTCCAATTTTTCAAGTTTCCAATTATGGTGAATTTCATATTGGGATACCTTTGAACTTAAATTGATACATTTGAACCTGGAATTATTTCAGGAAATTAAAAAAAGAATAGACTCTTGTAAGATATGAGCCATCAGTCTCTGTTGGATGATATCCATGGGGACACAGCCACTTGAAAATGATTTCATCAACCGGAAGTACCGATGCTGATATCCACAAATGCACAGTTAGTACAAGCACTGACATCTTTTAGTGAGGTCAAATGTTTTACTGTCTTTTAATTTAAGAATATTTTGAATGGTATTTTGCCATCTATCATTTCTTAATTGAAAGTTTTGGATGATTTTTGATTATGGCTCAACTATGCATTTCATGAAATTTACGTTTGATGATCATTTGCTCATTTTCATCGACTTCAAAAGTCACAGGGGCGTATTTGGTTTTCATATCCGTCAGTACATAAAAAACTGTGGAAACCAGCCGAGCCGGAGTTGCTCAGAGGGTAAGAGCACACTTTGATTGTGGGTTCGAGTCCCACCGCAGGTCGTAATCACAGTTATATGGATCAAAAAGACCCAACTACCATGGTTCCTGCCAAGAGGCCAGCAGGTATCACACTAGATGTGAATCTGAGGAACCCATTGTACACAGGTGAAAAAGCAGGCAAGCCAGGGATCCACACTGGCTTTAAAAGCCAGAGCAGACATCACCAGAAGTTCAAAACACGATAATCAGTGGCCTCACAAAAAGGACTTATGTCCTCCAAAAATTAAAAGGGAAACCACTAAAAATGTGCGCAGGTGCATGGTGAAAGACCAATCAATTCAAAAAGATGGAACTGCGTGTTTCAACTTTTTACAGTAGAGCTCAGGTTTTTATTTTAATCTAATTCCGTACCTACTTTACCAAAAATGTTCCAAGACAGCCACCAACTTTCTATTGCCTCAAAAAGTGTCAAATAACAGAACATTTAAGTATCTGAATGGAAGGACAAATGACCAAAGTGATCAACCGATTGTATGTGTATATTGGTCCAACTGTGATCTCAACAGGAGTCAAAAACCCAAAGACAGTCCAAATTGGACTTGGGAAGTTTGTCAATTATATGCCTTTGGTTACCGTAAATGGTGGCCCACTGCGTGTAGCTAAACTGACAAAATAGTTAAGATAGGTTTTTCGGTCGTTTTTGTGCTTCTGATATTTTAGATATGGAAATAAGATAGCATTGTGTTGGCTGATGCATAGCCAGGTGTGAATGAAAGGTTTGCGATTGAGGGCAAGTACAAAGTATGTAGTGATCATTACGATGTACTTTGATACCACGGTTCCACACCAGGCAGTCCTTTTATGGTAAAACAATCACACCAAGGGGTCTATGTTTTGTGGAATCTTCGGATATCTTTCTGTCAAAATCCCACATTGGTCTTGTCAGATCCAATCAAAATCTAACCACCTTACACGTTGCACCTGGGCAATGCACGTGGTCAAACTAATAAAAAATGTAAACAGATCACCATTCAAGACTCCATCCAATGCCGGAAATAATGAGGATAATTTTCACTTCTCGATCATAATTATCACTTCCATTCCACAGCTGAAAAGTTCTCTGATTTCAATGCACCCTCAAAATTGTGTTAGAATGTTTCTTTCATGTCGCTCTATTATCCTTTATTGGGTTAACGTAGTTATTTATTCTCTTGAGTTATATTTCTCACTTTTAACAGAAATGTAATTTCTCTAAACATCCCATGGAATGTTAATGCATAACGTTTATCACTCTTATTCTGTCAAAACAGCGATGGCTGCATTTTTGAGCGTTCAAACTGGTAACTGTAAATAAATATATCCCAACTCAAATCGTACGCATCACACAAATAACATGTCAGATGGTTTTGATTTGAAAATCGGATAAAATATAAATGTATTGGACCCGGAAATCGGTAGAGTAACGATTTTACCATTTACTTTTGGAAGAAGAATGTAAAACTATATCCCATGATTTGTCACATGCACTTGATTCCGCAGATCTTCCTGTTTCTCATCAAGGAATTACAACTGAACATTTCTACACGTTTAACAAATGATAAATGTTTTTAATCTATTGGTATTGAGGTTAAAAGGTATCGTTTCCTTATTCAATTAAGCTATTCTTTCACGAGTGGGTCTTCTCTTACACAGCAATATGCTAGTTGCTCTTGCAATGTGAAAAAGTCAATTTGGGTTGCTGAGATACAATTTCGGCAGGTGGGTAAAGTGAATAAAATATTGAACACAGGAGAAATGTGGGAGAATACATTATATTGGTTAAGTTGCTACAAATAGAATCTGAAGTTACCGATTGACAGTCATTTCAGCTAAGATATATTTCTTTAGTTAAAATCCAATTCCATAAAATAGCTTTGTTGATTAAAGCGAAGAAACATTATTCCATCACAACTTAAAATCATTTGAGGGGTCACTGTGTTCACCTAGTTATAATTATTTATTACCACACAAGGAATGTTCTTCGGTGTTGTTCTGGTGTTTATTTTGGATTTTTTCATGCAATGTACTTCCGCTTGCGTGCACTTTATGGAGTTTGTATTTCAAATACTGAAGTTTGACTTTTCATGGGGTGCCTAAATTTGGATGTTTTTGTCGAACAAGAGACTTGGCACTGAGAACTGTACATATTGAACGAGGAGTAGAGCAAACACTTAAGGAGGTTTCCAGGGTAGAGAACACAGTTGCACCAGAGAAAGACACGCAACCAGTGGTGCAAGAACATGGGAACCAGCCAGAGGATGACAGAGATCCAAGAATGGCCTGCCACGGTACCATGAGGATATATGACACCCTAGTGTCACCCGCCCTGCAATCATACCTCTACCATATAACTCACCGTCTTCACACCAACACTGCCAGGCAATCAAAGGGGTATATGATAAATGTCACCCTGAGGGTAAACACATGTTACTTCAAAAAATTAGAAACTGCTTTCTTTCATGATTTCTTTACATTTCATTTATCTTTGTAGTTTTGACACAGTAGGTAAAAGTGTGATTATCCCTTGACGTGCAATGGATATTACAGGTATGAACTTGTGGACTTGTCTAGATCATGAGATTACGAAAGAACTAAGAACAGTGCGAATAAACCACAGCAACACATAACAAGACGATGTTGGACACGAATGTCCCCTTTAGTGTCCATGAGAAAATATGCTCTCAATATGCGGCGGTTTTGTCTGCATTAGGTTTGACGGAGCTGTGATGATGTCCATCCAGATGTTTAGGAACTTTACGACGTACAGAAGTATACTTGGATGCTCTTTTGAAATATGTTACTATTTTGAGCGTGTACTAAAAATGACCATAGGGCAAAACGGAGTCACATTATCTTGGTATGTTTCACTGCGGGGCTAGTCATCATGAATGTCCCATCAGTCCTGCACACAAACACGTGTGCAGAATCATTGCAATTAATTTTTATCCATAACGGGTGTTTTAGAGTGACTGATTGACACCTGTAGAAGGTGCCTGGAGCTAAAATGCAGTTCCTCTTCCATTAGAAACTTCATTTTAGTCTCTTTTGCCCCACGCGAGGCGTTAAAGCGTATCAGGGGTTGTTTTCCTTGCACGTATCTTGTTTAAATGAGTGACCTGTAAATTTGACTGGTAATCATGAAGAGGTGGATCTATGCCAAATAGTTTCATTACCGACCGCGTAAGTAGTACGACGGAGAGGTACTGTTTTCACAGGCGTGAGTCTGTCTGTCCACAGGGGGGGTACTCAGGTCCGGTCCCGTGGGGGGGGGGTGTACTCAGTCCAGCTGGGGGGGGGGGTAACCAGGTCCAGTTCCACGGGGGGGTCCCCCATCCCACCGGGGGGGGGG
>JBCAUG010711393.1:0-13226 GCA_038406175.1 Haplosyllis leylae
AGCATAATTTATTGGGTTTTTTTCGTACTTTTGACCGATGATGATTGTTCTTTCCCAGACTAATAGAATTCATTATTACTGAGAAGGGTGGTGAAAAGATATGTTCACACGGTACGATTATGACTGCGATTTTTCTTATCACAGCGAATGGGTTGTACAGGATTCAAAGTAAGTGTTCACATGGTACGATTAGGACAACGTCACCGGCTCCTATGCAACCTGAAGGCTCGTTTACATTGAGCGATTTTTAAGCCCGGATCGGTGTATACCAATACCGGGCTTCTAGAATTGGAACTTCAGTTTGTAGGAATTGGTAAATTTGCAGCTGCAAAAACAAGGGTACTCCTAGAACTTGCAAAAAAAACAAATGAGGGCACTCCCTAGACTGTTGTTTATGACTGCCATCTGTTGGGAAAATTTCACTCTGCTGCATAGGGGAGTACCCTCATTTTTTTTTTGCAAGTCAAGGGAGTACCCTCATTTTTTTTGCAAGTCAGGGGAGTACCCTCATTTTTTTTTTGCAAGTCAGGGGAGTACCCTCACTTTTTTTACAAATTCTAGGGGTACCCACATCTTTTTTTGCATCCTGCAAATTTATCAATCCCTACAAACTGAACTGAACCGATCCGGGCTTGGTCGTATCCTCTGCGATTCTCGACTGCGATTCTTCTAATATGTTGTACAGGATTCAGTGGAAGCGTTCACACTGTGCGAATGCGACAACATTACCAACTCCTATCTTTCCCATGATAAGCAAACAAAAAATCGCAGTCCCAATCAGAAAAAATACACACAGTGTGAACGAGCCGTAACAGTAGCAAAAGAAGATCGCAGTCGCAAATCGTACAGTGTGAACAGGACAATTTTTCGCTGCGAAAACGAAAGAACTTTGATGAATTTTTGGCGAATTCCGTTTTTATTGCTTTGTCTGTGTCAATCACAACGCAGTGATATCTCCGGTAATTTAAAGAGGGAACCTCGAACCCTTTATCTCTGCCTCTGCTAAAATGGCCTTGAAAATATTTCCCAGTATGAAATTACTAGATAAAAATTGACAAAACTTTTCACAAATTGGCAGAGGCATAGACAAGCGAAGTTAAGAATATCATGATTTTTTGTGATCATTTCACACTGCGCTGTGTAAACTGAAAGTCTTTTGTTTACTACAAAAGCGGATCTACAGGCAGTCATGGGAGCATGTCAAGTTAAAAAACAAATTACAAAAAAAAAGATGACCTCAGAAGCGGACGCTGGATTCTCAGATCAATGGGACCCTACCCAGAAGGTGCTATTAAATACGTCAAAAAAAGTCACAAAAGGCGGCTATGATCATGTTATGATTTCGTGACTCTTGGTCTAATTCAGCCCAAGTTATGGATCGGCTAATAAATTTCACCAGGGGTTTGCCCAATTTACCATTGTAACCGAAATGAAAAACATAAACTACCTAAGTCACAACGACTTCTTTTGACAGTGATGGATCCAGGATTTCCAAGACGGGGGGACGCCAACCCCCTAAGGGAGGGCACCAATCTATTCAAATGATTTGGTCAACTGCATGAAATAGCAGAAAATTTTGGCTAGAGCCTAGTGGCCCACTCCCCCACTCCCCCTTGGATCCGCCACTGTTTGGGTACTGTCCCCACTCCTGAGTTTTCTCAGTGTGAGTGAAACACTTTAATCAAACATGTAATAAGAGTCCAGTTCAAGAGTATTAAGGAATCCGTGGCGGATCTAGGGGGCACCAGCGACGCCCCCCGGGGGCAAAAAATTCTTCATTTTCATGCAGTTTTCAGGAAAAGTTGGCCAAATAATAGGTTGGCACCCCCCTGGGAAATCCTGGATTCGCCACTGAGATCCGTGGTAATGGGAAACTACAATAGTTTAACACGGACAAATGAAGCACAAATAGCTACAAGAAAACATCCTGAAGTGATGTAATACATACGTGTTCCTGCATACTCAAATAAGTTGCATAATTTAAGGTTACTATGCGTAAACTGTCCCAGACAGCAATGCAATGAATCTTGTACGTGGGTGAAGAAGTGCCGGAATGGAGCGACCTCCCCGCGCGATGCTGGCTGAGGCTCCCCCCGCTCAGTGCGTATCAAACCAGCCATGCGTGGACCGTCCTTATCGTCAGTCCGCTGAACCTATCCTTGTTTATCTGTGGTTTATCAGGGGAGGGGAGAGAGCTATAATTACCACCCGCATACGAAGTACGACGAGAGGGTAATACCTTCACTTTGTCTGTCTGTTCACTGCGGGGTGCCCCAGTCCCTGGCTCCTTCCCAAGAGTATTCCTTAAATTAATTTCCCCGAGTTCATTATGTTCGGTGAATGATGACAAAATCTAAAAATGGTCTGTTTACCAATGGTATTACCAACTTTCAAATTATACATTCCCAGTGATAGGAATAAAAAGTACATGATCATTACTACCTCTGGATAAGTATCTATTACTGCTGAGCACCCTGAAGAGATACCTACCTAGAACTAGTAAGAGAAATTTCTCTTTTGCTACTTTATCTAGGAATGTAACTAGACACAATGTATTCCTGGTAACCAACCCACTTCTAGACTTTGTCATGATTGAGTAAATTCAGTAAAAGCAATTCAGGGAAAACTCCAATAGTCATAATTCAATACTCTTCGAACGAAGAGAACTATAATAACATATTAATCATTTCTTTCTTTCTTTTTCGTTGACATGACAATATATCTATGCCGACTCATTTTCGGCCAATTTAGTCCGAAGTAATTATCAAAATAGGCTTCTACAATTATGTTATAACCTGTCTGCATTACATATTTCATCTCGGAATTAGCTTGCGTCGCCGTAATTTTCTCTGAAAATTGCAGAAAATACTGATTTATGTTTGCATAAATTTGCATACCAAATTTCTTTGATTAAAAACAAACTTTTATATTGGGCAGTGATTAAAAAAGGCTAAATTGGCTTTACAAAACAAGTGCTGAACAATCAAGTCAAATGTAGTTCATTCTACTGTTTTTCTATGAAATGTAACTAAGCTGAATTAGAGCTGAGTTTAATACCTTGACTCTGTTATGGTAACAGACTGATACATAGAAAGCTGCTCCTTTAAATTGCTTATTTCCCTATGTAAAGTGTAAGGGCCTATTCACACCAAGAGAAATCGGAAGAGAAAGCGAAAATAACCAAAGAACAATAAAAATATGACGTTGCGTCCTTGACCCAATTGGTGGCAGGTGCATCTCATAGCATAATGACGTCATGGCAGCATTCTGTGTAAACAAATTCCAACCAATGACTGCAGGTTAAAGTAGGCCTGCTAATTATCATAAAACTACCAAAGGTGTTAACAACCCCCTGGACAGGACGTTACAAACCCCTCGAAGTAACTAATAAGGTGACTCTACGAGCCACCAAAAAATCAAAGAATAAGTGACAAACATCAATGAAAATTTTCGCCTTCTCTTTCGCTTCCGCTCGGTGTGAATGGGCCTTAAAGTATAATATGGATTATGAATTATTGAGCGGCAGACTCTCTAACTGTCTGAACGTTGTTATCATATGATATTAATTTTGCGTGACAATGTTTTGATGTATTGAAACTGGGTCTGTCATATACAAAGAATACTGAGAAACTTCCAAAAGGAAACCGGGTACTTCACAGCTGTCCTTTTTTGGCGAATAAAATAGATAATAGATCCTTCTTTTAAATGGGTTCGAGCCCCAACAATGCTTGTGGATATGTCTGCAAGTATGTGGGTCAAAAAGATTTAGCTGCCCTGCCACTGTAGAGTCAGCAGATGTCACACGACAGATGAATCCATTGCATACAGATGAGGGATCAGCCCTCGCTTTGAAACCCAGGGCAGAAGTCCAAAACATGGGTATTAATGGTCCAACAAAAAGGACTTGTGTTTCCAAAAACATTAAAAAAATAAAATAAAAATAGATCCTTCCTTTAAAAGTCCTTCAAAGTTTTGTTTTGAGATTATAGGTTTGGAGACAAAATTTAAATCTCAACATGATGGGTTTTCCCTCAATGATATTCAGTGACAAAAAAAATCAGCAGTGGAAAGATTCAATCAGCTGACCTCTTGAGTGGCAAAGCCAACAACTTACCACTCAACTGCCAAGTCATAGACAGTATCTTCAAATTCACTTTACTTCTCATGTTCCAATGATTTATCAGATTCACTGATTTTAATGAAAGTTTCCATTCAGAGAAAACTCTAATATTTGTCTTAGAACCAAAGAGAATAATGTAACATAGAGTGGGTGAATTACATTCCAGCTCAAAAAGAGAAACCTGATTTCAATTATTGTTCTGTAAAGCGCAAGTTCAAGAAGTTGACTTTTAATTTCCACCGATTGTATCGACTGTGGAGTCGGGTGGGGCAAAACTAAATTTAGAGAGAGAGAGATTAAAACTAAGGCTTGAAGCTTATATCTTCAGACTTTAATTTACGGCCATCTCTCATCAACGGCCGGAAGGAAGCATCGCTTGTGTTTCGCTATCTATATCTTGCAAATTTCATCCAATTAGGCGAGTCCGTTGAATTGAAGGATTTCAAATTCTCACAATTACACCCTGTAGGAAGAATATTCAATTCTGACTGGTTTGTAAATAGTTTTACAATGGTTCTCTATGAGAAATTTTTTTAGTCGTCCTTTGGTCACAAAATTCTGACTGAACTAAAAAAAAATTTTCTCATAGGGAATCATCATTACAAAACTATTTACGAACCAGTCAGAATTGGATATTCTTTCTACAGGGTGAATTACAAGTGACTTCGTAATACCGCAAATTGGTTAGAGCAGCAGATTTATCACCAAAAAACTCTTGGTTTTATCCCACAAACAGCTTTATACACAAGAAAGTCCCCCTGCGTGAAAACGCAAGATGCGCTGTATCATGTCCATGGCGTGTCCTGCTGGGGGAGGGCGTTGGGTGGGGTACCCTTTCCTGGTCCTGGCAGGGGGGTGGAGGGATTGTTGGTGGGTACCATGTTCTGGTCCTGGCTGGGGTTATGGTGGGGTGGGGGGGGAGGGGTAAGGTGAGGGGGTACCCTGTCCTGGTCCTTGCCGGAGGATTGGGGGCTGCACCAGGACAGGGTACCCACCATTCCCCCCACCCTCCCCGGTGAACAGACAGACAAACTGAAAACATTACCTTCCGGTCGTACGCGGGCGGTAATCAAGAAATGTATTTCTCAAATTAGATAGGGATTGAATTAATTTAAAAATAGGAAAGTGTCGGACGTTACTATGCTGGTGAAAGATCATCCTTTGATGTTTTTATTCGCCCGACTGACAATTACATATTATAATGTACAAAGAGTGATTGATCTTATCACACCTTTTTGAATCACCGGAAGCCATGCATGCTTAATATGGGTTGTATTAACAAAATAATTTACAATACTTTCAGTTCTATTTTTAGAAGATAACTCACTGTTATTGTACATTACGTACGGTCCAGTGGACAGACATACACATTCAATGGGCTCTTGTCGAAAAACTTTGGTAAGTGTATGATAACTGGAACACTAGGTATGTAATTGTGGTGCCTTGTTGCACAAACAATGCTGGGTACTGCTTGCTGGTTGAATTGTAAGGAACTAGCAGAGAGGGAGAAAGATAGAGAGAGAGGCAAGGCCGCAGAAAAGTGTGTGATAAAGTGAGGGGACACAAGTAAACGAGAAGACAGACGTGATTTCTCAGCCGTTCCATCCGTCAGTGTTCTTGTTCGTCGTGTTACAAGCGAGCGAGCGAGCGAGCGACTAGAGGGCCGGCCCGCCGCGCACCGCCACCGGAACAGAACGTCACGCTGCCCGCCAGGCGCTGCTGCTCCGCCCGGAGTGTTACGTTCTACGTGACTCGAGGAGGGACCACTACTAACCGTTCCTGCATCTTGGAGACAACGTTTTCGGTTGACGCAAATATTTTTGTTTGCAGTCTTTTACAACAATGATACAATAAGTGTGCATCTTAATTTCACTATTTTGCGAGAGAATTTCCTTTTTAAAAAAATCTTCTGCGAGACTGCATTGCTAATAATTCTGCAAACTTTCAATTTTACCTTGAAACCTTTTTTTTTTAATTCGACCCCATTACGTCACCTTTGGTGCCACAATTAGCACATCGCTGCACGCATGCAAGCACGCACGGAACCACATTGACTCTAACGTTGTGGTCTTGGATGTTTTACGTTTGTGACGTCAGAGGCCTCCGTGTGGATGTGATTGTTGGGCCTGACTGGTGAACAATCTTCAAGGGACACATAGACACTTACATTGAAAAGGCTTGACTACCGTACTATTGTCAGTTTTTACCTTGAGTGAAGCACTCATTTTCAAATTAGCGCTTTTTTTGTACATGAAGAATTGGCGCATTTTTTTCGACCACAGCGACACTATAATGCATTAGTTCCACAAGGCGATTGAAAATTGCCTCAGAATTTGTGTGTAGAAGAGATTACAGATACCGTAGAGGAGGCAAACTTGGAACATTTTA
Source organism: Haplosyllis leylae (assembly GCA_038406175.1). NCBI lineage: Eukaryota > Metazoa > Annelida > Polychaeta > Phyllodocida > Syllidae > Haplosyllis > Haplosyllis leylae. The sequence continues at coordinate 6,509 of JBCAUG010711393.1, forward strand.
TACGTTTGCTGTGCAAAGGATTTTAATATTTCATACTTCAAGCTTCAGCAGAGGTGAAAAGAAAATATTTCTCTCTAATGGACTTTTCTCCGCAAAAAAAATGCGTTTTTGGCAACTTTGTGTTTACCGAGTTTAGTGTGGACTGTCAACAAGGGATTGTGTCCAATGCAAAAAGCGCATGTTTTCCCTCTTTGTTGATTGCCACTTTTAACTGGGTATACACTGCGCTACAGTTGTCACACTTTGTCAAAGTATTGCGGATATAGCTACTAGACTGCCACATTGAACTTTTATCGAGTAGCAAAAAAAAAAAAAAAAAAAGGAGGAAGAGAAGAAAAAAGGACTGAACTTTTTTCATGTGGAGTTAGTGAGGAGTTGTTTCCAAGCAGACACTACTTTTATATTGCGCTGTCTACTCGAGGAGAAGGAGGAAAAAGGCTGAGAAAAGTCACTGCGCAGCAAGTTTTCAAGGTAAATACCGACTATTATAACTAAAAAAAAGAAACTATGTTCAGAAAGATTCTTTGTGTCAAATTATGAAAAAAATAGATGCTATTTAGGGGCGGATCCAAGAGTAGAGGAAGGTTAGGGGCCGAGCCTATTTTTTTGCACGAAATTGAAAAGGAGCAAATATGAAACTGAAAACGAAAAAATATTTTTGACAGAAAGGGCAGGGTGGCATTCCCCGTACTTTTCAAAATTTGCCAATGTTACGGGTTGCTGGTAGCTACTCATAAAATTCTGGTGTAACAGTTATATCGAAGTGTTACAAGTGTTGTTGACACATTCCTTCAGAGTTCGGGACATTCTTTTACATCGTACTTCATGTTTGTAACAGTAACTACGAAGCTTTCGTCAAGTGACACAAGCGAGGTTTTTTATACAACCTAACAACACCCTAAGAGATGTTTTTGAGAAGCGTCAATTCACTTCAAAGAACATTACTGTTCACAATCTAACAAAGCATTGCAAAATTTCAATGAGAAAAGTTCCCCAGTAAAACATACTACAATTAACAGAAAAATTTGTCAGATGCCAGATCTGTCAATTCACGAGACACCTCGCCCTGTAACAGGTGAAAAACGGTCAAATTTTGCATTATTCGGCACACGCATTGCCATTAAAGTATTCGAGTTTTTCGGGAAGACATAAAGTTGGCAATGTTGGTATTTTGTTGAATTTGAAGAAAGTTATTTGAAAATAGTCGCCGTCCGAAATCAATTTCAATGCAAATATACATTTTTATCATGCATGGTACATTGATTAAAATTTATGTGATGTCATTGGTAATTGTTTTTAGTTTATACCAAATTTAAGCAATACGAAAACGTCAACATTGCTAACATTCTGCATTTAGAAAAACTCGATTATACACGTAATAAGCCACTTGATTGTGAAAGTGTGATGGCCATTTATATAAATCATCGACAAATTGCTCTGTGGTTGTCGATAATGCGGACATCAATAACAAATATTGATTGTACATGATTGGTGTGATTAAACTATCAATCAGTCATCTGATCGAAACATGTTCGAAATTTTGAGCCAAAAATTACATGTGATTGTCATGTTTCATATCTTCTCACTTTAATTCTTTTGAAATTTCTTTTTTTTCCGCAGGCTGAGTGCAGTGGTTCATAGCGGATAAATCTTACAGTTTTTAACTTTACATGGAATGGAATAGGAAACGAAGTTAAAAAATCAGAAGAAATATCCAGTATGGATCTATCGTCGGGAGAAGATGTAACGGAAGCGGTGACGCAACGGCCACCAGATGGCGTAGAGTATGAGGAAGAAGGACAGCAAGGGGCGCTCCACGAGGAGCAGCCCCAGGAGGCTCAAGAATTCCATGGGGAGGATCCAGAGGGGCAACCAGATGGGGAAGGCCCTAAGCCAGATCTGGATCCGCAGCCAGAGCTAGAGCCTCAGCCTGATGCAGATCTACAGCAGGAGCTTGAGGTTGAGCCAAAGCCTGAACCAGAGGTGGAGATGCAATTAGAAGTAGAAGAAGAGGAATTCCAAGATGTGGACCAAACCCAAGATGTGGAACGCTGGGAAGAGGCGAATCAACCTCAGGAAATTGAACAATTTGAAGAGGTGGGTCAGCCTCAAGAGATTGAACAATTTGAAGAGGTGGGTCAGCCTCAAGAGATTGAACAATTTGAAGAGGTGGGTCAACCTGAAGAGATTGAACAATTTGAAGATGTGGATCAACCTCAAGAGATTGAACAGTTTGAAGAGGTGGGTCAACCACAAGAGATTGAACAATTTGAAGAGATGGGTCAACCTCAAGAGATTGAACAATTTGGAGAGGTGGGTCAACCACAAGAAGTGGATCAATTTCAAGAGATGGATCAACCCCAAGACACTTGTCAATTTCCAGTGGTGGATCAGTTCCAAGAAGTGGATCAACCCCAGGAGGTGGATCAGTTTCAAGAGACGGAGCAACCTCAAGAGGTACATCAATTTGAGCCTGAGCCCGAACCCGAGCCTGAGTTCGAACTAGAGTGGAATCAAGTAATTAAAGAGCCAGTACTTGAAGACCAACAGCCAGCAGAAGTGGAGGTCATAGAAATTCAACCAGTAAAAGCTCAAGCCCAAGAGAGCAAACCTGAAGAACTTAAAGCATTAGAGAAAGAACCACAAGAACAAGAGGAACCGGAAACCGAAGAAGTTCAACCAGTAGAAGCGGAAGTCCACGAGAGCAAACCTGAAGAACCACAAGAACGAGATGACGTAGACCCCGGAGAAGTAGAGCCTCTGATAGTAGAGCCCCAAATAGACGTAGTACAGCATGCAGAACCCAAACAGGAAGACACCAGTAGCAGTGACGAAGATAAACACGACGAAGAAAAAGAAGAAAAGAAAGACAAAAGTCCAGAAGACAGAACATCTAAACTAGAGCAGCAGATATTTATAACTCCAAAAGATAAAGGTAGGAATAAAAATTTTGCTTTTTTTACATTCATGCAGGTGTTATTTGGAGGTAAACGGAGATTTTGTTAAGAGACAACTTCAAAAGGTGAACTATCCCGGTAACTAGATCTTGAAACGAATTGGGATTAGAAGTCTGATCTTCAAGGCCAAAATGTCCCCCGACAATCTAATGCGCTGCTGATCTTTTACATTTTCATAAAGAGAGTTATTTGGAATTCTGAAAGTATTTACCAAAATAGAAGATTTAGTTCCACCTGGCACCTGCTTGGAATTTGTCACATGTCATAGACAGGTATTTGAGTTTAATAGTCGGGGTACAGCACAGAACAGTACCCAAAGAACCGGCGTCAGGAAGGGTGACAGTGATGTACCTCTCTTTCTTAGCGTCTTTGGGTGTGCAGACGGTATTGTGAGGTACACGAGGGTACGATGTTCAATAAGGATGGGTTGTACCCTAGTCTGTGATGGTTTGTTACCTGTAGAATACTCTCACCTGGGTTTACAATGGTACACCTGTCCAGGGTATAATGGGTACGGGCATGGTGAATTGCCCGTAAAATATATGGTCAATGCGCATGATGCCAAACCCGCCTCTAAGAACATCAGTAACTTTCACCATCATGGAACACATGTCAATTACTATTCCAACTATACTAGCAGAAGACTTTTGCTTTCTTGCCTTGGACACCTCGGGCAAAAGCATGCCTGAATTTATTTGTATTCTTATTGGTGTTTGTTGCATAATTATTCAGCTTTCAGAAGCGTCGTAATGCATAATATTTACTTTAAAATTTAAATTATATTGAATTCATTACACGTTTTAGAATTACTAATTACACTCTTAAATAGACTTTAGCTGAAGGAAAAATTCTGTCCCCAAAAGCTATATTTATCTGATATCAATGAACAAAGGTTATAAACTAATGAAAACGATGAAGGGTAGGAAACAGATTTTCAGTTCTAGCTTTTGATCTGAGTGTCGCAAGATTGGATATTTGGTTAAAAAAGTGAAAAGTATTTACCCCAATGACAAGAGTATATTCATTGTGCACGCCCTTGATGTTATTCGTCTGGTTTCCATAGTTACACAGTTTTAGATATTGGGTATTTGTTGCTATTGATAGAAGAAAATCAAATTTAAACAGAAAAAGATACAGAAGGCTCCTACCTAGTGATTACTCCATTGGTAGACCACCTCCACTAGGCGGTTACTTCCATTGAGTGGTCACCTCCACTAGGCGGTCATTTCCATTGGGTGGTTACCTGTACTAGGTGATCACTTCCATTGGGTGGTCACCTGTACTAGGTGGTCACTTCCACTGGGTGGTCACCTCCACTAGGCGGTCACTTCCATTGGGTGGTCACCTCCACTAGGCGGTCACTTCCATTGGGTGGTCACCTCCACTAGGCGGTCACTTCCATTGGTTGGTTACCTCCACTAGGCGGTTACTTCCATTGGGTGGTCACCTGTACTAGGTGATCACTTCCATTGGGTGGTCAACTGCACTAGGCGGTCACTTCCATTAGGTGGTCACCTGCACTAGGCGGTCATTTCCATTGGGTGGTCACCTCCACTAGGCGGTCACTTCCATTGGTTGGTTACCTCCACTAGGCGGTCACTTCCATTGGGTGGTCACCTCCACTAGGCGGTCACTTCCATCGGGTCGTCACCTCCACTGGGCGGTCACTTCCATTGGGTGGTCACCTGCACTAGGCGGTCACTTCCATTAGGCGGTCATCTCCATTGGGCCATCAGAAGGGCTCCAAATTGTAATATGATTTGTATCTTGACTTGTCTCATAAGACCTCGGAGGCTTGGCCAGCAATGCTGCGGGACGTGAAACACGGCTTTGATTTTATTTGTACACCAATTTAGCCGAGATGAAAGGCTTCATGGCCAGCTTTGTTATTTAATCAAATTCTGTTTTAAATTTAACCGTATATTCGAGTTTTTTCTATGATTTTATCATTTTCTCCAAATTGTGGCAGGATTTTGGCAGTCAATGATGAATTGTAGAAAAATTCGGTTTAAAGATTTCCCTTGACTTGGTCCAGTTGTCCCTTATTGACTTCAATGAATATGAAGTATCAAAATGATGAGTTAGAAATTATGTACAAAAGCTTATGATGACTGCGCAGGCTGTTTTCCAGTAATTCTAAGGGTACAGATCCATAGTAACTGAAGCAGTATTGATGACCATCAGGTGATCAAGGAGATAGATCTAGATCTTAGTTAATTTCAGAAGAGTCAATGTCATGTACCCAGATAAGGTGAGAAAGCAGTGGCGGATCCAAATGGGGCGCCAGGGACGCGAGCCCCTTGGAGTACAATTTTCATGCAGCTTTCGAGGAAAATTTGCCTTTCTATTAGGTTGACACTCCCACCTTTGGGGTTGCCCCCGCATCTTGCGAGTCCTGGATCCGCCACTTAATAGGTACAAATACGAGAAACAGGCTAAACGAACAGCAAGTAAAACATTGATTGTGTACTTGAAAAATGCATGGAGGTAAATCATGCAATTCCTGACCGAATTACACCATTGTCAAACGATTGACAAACAAAATTGCAATCCATTTGCGTTTAAAATATTGATGTGTGGTAGTTTATGTATTATAAAAGAGAAAGAGACTTGAGCTTGTGAGTTCAATTTGCTCACATTTGGCAGTCGGTCTTGTTCCATAAAAAAGTTTTGAACGCATGGGACACCCCCGCAGTGGCCTAAATTGTTTGATCTTCATGCAGTTTTCTTTTGGACATTTTAGCAAATTAATTTGTTGCCGTGCCGTCTGATGTTGCTATCCCCTCCCTATGTGATCCGCCCCGGGAAGGCTGACCTTTCTTTACTACATCTACGTCTACTAAAGGGTTCTGTGCATGGTGGAACGTAGGATTTATATATCTACAACTGATTGGTAATTTGTCTTCAGTTATGGATTATGTTTCATTAGCATCAGATAAGAATAAGTAGTGAGGTTCATCAGGTGGGCGTGACTGCTGATTACAGCTGAATAGTGATAGTTAATATCAGTCCAGCGGATTTGCATCAAAGGGAGATTTGAGTGATTTTGTTTTACTTGAGGTTGAGGTTGAGATTTCTGGCAGACATTCGATCTGATAACATACTCGACAGTTAAATTGAGTATGTTTTAGGGTCCAAACATACTTAGTGGTAAAATCAAGTATTTTTTTGGCCAGGTACCATGGGGAAGAAAAACATACTTGACAGTTAAATCGAGTATGTTTTTTTCAAAGGAGATATTTACATGGACCTGAAAACATACTCAATTTAACTGTCAAGTATTTTTTCGGAACAAACCTGCCAAAAATCTCAACCTCAACCTGTGCTTGAAAGGATTCACAGATTTGAGGGGGACTTTGTGGCTCGCTTATAACCCATTCTCACGGAACGTCAACGAGTGCGACAGCATCAACGTTTTTGCTGGCTCGTTAAGAGTTATCTTGGTGATTGATTTGGGATGTCCGCAAGATTTTTTGGAATGGGTGGAGGGGAGCCTTTGGCACTTTCAAAGTGGTGACGTCTTTTTTCTTTTGGACGCAATTCAAGGTAGCCAGTGGCATCACAGCTGAATTATTCCTGCAGTCATTCAAAGACTTTGGTTGATATGTATTTTTTTAAAAATAAGTTTAATCTATCACAGTTTACGCTATTTAAAGTCTGGATTATTTATTTGTGATTTTAATAGAAAGAACAAGAAAGTCCTCCTGCGTGAACGCAAGAGGCATACCACCCGCTGCATAGCCAACCTATCATAAGATTTC
>JBCAUG010711404.1:0-13226 GCA_038406175.1 Haplosyllis leylae
AAGTTATTTTGCTGTTAGAGTTGTTTTTGCATTCAATGATCACACGCCTCACGGCAAAGAATAAGAACCACGCGACAACTGGCGCCCAATGTGGGGCGTGTGTTGCAAAAACAGAAGAATCATCTGAATCGAGATACTGACAAACATCACCTCTTGACGGAGCATCGATCTGAGTCGCCAGAACCATTCCGACGTCCTTATCAGACGAAGGAATCCATAGCGAGTCGCAGAGGGTCGCCGTGACGGGTGTCCCAAATCGCCGAAAAAGAGAGGTTGCCGCGGCGGGTCGCCGGACGAATACACACATCTACAGCGGGTCGCTGCAGCGCCCCACTTATTTCGTCAAAAGGAGCAGGTCGCTGTGACGAGTCGCCACAGCGGGTCCATCTGAAGACGTCAGATCGTCAGGAAATCCAGTGAAATTAACATTGCACCTCTTATGAGGCAAGAACGTTGGTACATTGTACCGAAGTAGATGAATCCTTCAAGGAGAACTTGAAGAACATTAGAAGTTAACCCTGTCCTATTAGAGAGGGACTGGACTGAATACTGACTTTTGGTGGCGAGGATAGCCAGGAACCACTACAAGACAACAAGCGTGAGTAGAGCGCCTTGGTGTTTATTGTAAAAGTTCATAAATCTCTAGAGAGAAGTCATATTCGAGAAAAGGTCGCAGTCGTAGTTAGACTAGATTGAGGATAGTCGTTCTTTGCGCAGAACGCAACAGTAATCACAATTGCAGCTAATGCAGTAAGGAGCATTAGTGAAGTTTGCCTTAGAGTTGTAGAAAGTTTTATAAGGTATCTGAGAAGTAGACCAGAACCTGTCCACCACATTCCTTTGAGTAAAATCAACCAGAGACTAAAGATGTCATCAACAAATAACGGGATACCTGTAGTTTCTAAATCAAGTGACGAGAGATCCATCAGGTTAGACCATGCTCTCGTGGGGAGGGATGGAAGTAGTGTAGATGAATTAGAAGCCACTGTAACTGAAGTACAAGAAGTAACAGAAGTACCACCAGCAAACCCATTAGGGGTCTTGCTCCGTTTCACCAATACAGATGGGGGAGCCGTGACTCACCCAGCATTCGGGGACGCAGCAGTTCGCGACTTCTGTGCTCGCTCTTTGCGGGAGGGAGCCAGAACAGTAACACAACTCAGCGCGACGGATTTCTTGATAACTTTTAGAGTTTCAGATAACCCAGTCCTGTTTGCTACTGGAATTGGTAAACAAGTCCAGTTCCTGGACCAGAGTCTAAATGTAGACGCACATATTGCTTTTCCAGATGTACTCGAAAGGATCAGCATGGAGAGAGAAGAGGCGCAACGTATTTTGCAAGAACGTGGTAGGGAACGCGTTTCTCAGATCCCTGATATGCCCACAAAAGTCGAAATCCCCCAAGTACCCTCTGTAGAAGAGGTCCAAGAGAAGGATACCTCTTCAGCAGGGAGAGAGGAGGCCATGCTCAAGGTGCTCGAGAGCATGTCAAAACGACTAGAAAGCTTGAAGAGCCCACCTAAAGAGCAACCTCCCAAACAAAATTCATCAAAAGAGGGAATAGTACAATCCCTTTCTCAGAATTTGGCTGGTATGAGTTTTAGGAATGATGGTGTCATGCTAATGGAGCAGATGCCACGAATTGGACATTTTAGTGGTGAGAAACCGACTCCCAAGGGAGAAATAGATTTTAAGACATGGATTGGAGATGTCAAGGGATTTTTGCAGAATTATCCCGAGACTTCTCTAAGACAAGGTGTTAGAACCTCTTTGAGAGGAAATGCAAAAGAATTGCTTGAAGGTTTAAAGACAGGAGCTACAGTCCAAGAGATTATAGACATGCTGAAGAAACAGTATGGAACCGTGGAATCGAGCGATCAGCTCATGGCCAACTTTTATCAGCTAACGCAAAATAAAGGGGAAGAAATTGCTAATTTTGCAGCTAGATTGGTTGGGGCTCTAAACAAAATCCAGAGAAGATTTCCTGAACTTGTAGCTCAGTCTGAAAGGGAGCATCAGCTCCGGGAACGTTTGTTTCATGGCATGCTGAAACCTTATAGAGACGCAATGAGGTATATGTACAAAAATGACAAAATTGGATATTATGAATTTCTTGAAGAGGCACGATCTGTGCAAGAGTGTGATGATAAATGGGACAAGACTGTCTCAGCAAAGACAAAATCTGCTAGAGCAGAAGAGGGTAATGCAGACCTCGAAGCTCTTAAGAATCAGGTAGCTGAACTAACTGCCACAATTAAATCTGCTAGGGTAGGGAAACCCGAGTCTAGTAGTAATGGGGGTAATAGTGGGAGTAACTCCAACAATGGGCAAAATTCTAGGCCCAGGGATGGAAGGAATCTCAGGGGACCACAACCCTCCGCAGCAGGACCCTTTAGAGGCAACAGTAGACCCATCCAGTGTTACAAGTGTTCCGGGTGGGGACACATTTCTAGGGAATGTCCGACCCAGGGAAACTTCAGGAGGGGGGAGGCCGAAAATACAAACACTCCTCCTCCCGCCAACGCAGATCAGAATCAGGGGAGGAACCCGGGGAACACAACAGCTCCACAGGGAACTCAGACCCAAACTCAGAATCAGGGACAGAACAGGACCCAGAACCAGAGCGGGAACGCCGCTCAGGGACAGACCCAACAGCAGTAAATGTCCGCAGCAATGCCCTTAGTAGTACTGAGTATTATAATCCAGATCCTCTTATTAGGTTAATTGGGAAAAGAAATGAGGGAACCGTAATTGTAAATGGGAATGAGTATGCAGCACTCATAGATTCGGGGGCTCAGATTACTACTATTGACATTGACTTAGTTAAGAGACTGAAACTGCCCATGTATGAACTCAAAAGTCTCATAAATCTCAAAGGGTCAGGGGGAATCCAAGTTCCTTATTACGGGTTTGTAGAGGTTAAATTAGCTATTCCAGGAGTAGCGGGGTTCTGTGAAGATGCCTTAATGTTAGTTACTAGTGATGAAGAGTATGGGCCTCGGGTACCAATCCAAATGGGGACTCTCCACATAGATAGGATGATGGAGGTCGCTACAGAAGAGGAAATTAAAAATTTAGATCAAGCTTGGCATAGGGGTAGAGTCAGTTGCTTGGCAGCAAGCAAGTTGGTTCAAAATTCTAAATTCAAGTTGGAAAATGTAAAGGGAGATGTAAAGATAACCAAGAAGGTTACCTTGAAACCTTTCGAAACAGTTAGAGTACAAGCTTTAACTAGGGTTATAGGACATGAATTTAGAATAAATACGGTAGTAGAACCCAAACAAACAGATAATCCAGGACCAGTAACAGCTATACCTTGCTATACACACTTAAAGGCGGGGTCTAGTAAAGTTACAGTGGGATTAAGGAATCATTCATGTAGGGAAGTAACACTGAGTGCTAAAACCATGGTTGGGTCTATACACGCTGCAAATCAGTTACCATCCATGTTAGCTCCAAGGGTGGCAGGGTTACAGCTACGGGAAGGTGAAGAGAAGGATCCACGAGATCCAGATGAAAGTGATATGCCAGAGCCAGTCAGTCCCGAGAAGGCTGAAGAACTCTTACAGAAATTCAACTTTTTGAATCCAGATGTCAAAATTACTACTGATGATCAGCAATTTCTGAAGACTGCTTTGACAGATTATGGTGTTATATTTGCACTTAGAGATCTAGACCTTGGAAAGACTTCCTTGGTCAAACACAAAATCACCCTCACAGACTATACTCCTTTTAAAGAGAGGTATCGAAGGATACCACCCCACCAGTTTGATGAGGTTAAGAAACATTTAGAGGAAATGTTGGCCATAGGAGCCATTAGGAAGTCCAACAGCCCCTGGGCAAGTGCTGTTGTACTTGTACGTAAAAAGGACGGGAGTCTTAGATTCTGCATTGACCTTAGAAAGTTAAATGCCAGAACAGTTAGAGATGCATATGGATTGCCCAGGATTGATGAAACTCTGGACTGCTTAAGTGGAGCCCTATTGTTTTCTTCAATAGACCTCAAGTCAGGTTATTGGCAAGTGGAGATGGATGAGGAAAGCAAACCTCTCACTGCTTTTACAGTTGGTCCACTTGGCTTTTATGAATGTGAGCGCATGCCCTTCGGGCTTACTAATGCGCCAGCCACTTTCCAGAGACTTATGGAGACCTGTCTTGATGATCTGCATCTCAACTGGTGCATCATTTATTTAGATGATGTAATAGTATTCTCAAAAACTCCCAGGGAACATATCAGGAGGCTCAGAGCCGTGTTCCACAAGATTTGGAAAGCAGGTTTGAAATTAAAACCAAGCAAGTGCGAGTTTTTCAAAACTCGGATTACATACTTAGGTCATGTAGTCTCTAAAGACGGCATAGAGACTGATCCTAAAAAGATTGAGGCAATTAAAGATTGGCCCATTCCTCAAACTGTTACTGAAGTGAGAAGCTTTCTAGGTTTCACAAATCACTACAGAAGGTTCATCAAAGGATATGCCCAGATGGCAAGACCTTTGAACAAGCTCACAGCTGGAGAAAATTCTAAGTTTAAGAAAAAGTTGGTTGAGTGGACTCCAGATTGTGATAAATCGTTTCAAGCATTAAAAAAGCAATGTAGTGAAACCCCAGTGTTAGCCTATGCTGATTACAAGAAGAAATTCATTCTTCATACGGATGCAAGCGACCTGGGGCTTGGAGCTGTTTTGTATCAGGAGACGGATGGTGTAAAGAGAGTAGTCTCATATGCAAGTAGGGCATTATCAGCCTCAGAAAGCAGATACCCAGCTCACAAAAGAGAGTTCTTGGCTCTTAAGTGGTCAGTCACTGACCACTTCCATGAATATCTCTATGGGGGAGACTTCGAGGTCTATACAGACAATAATCCCCTCACCTACATTCTCACTTCTGCTAAGTTAGATGCAACTGGCCAAAGGTGGGTGGCACGGTTAGCAAACTACAACTTCAGTCTACATTATAAGTCTGGAAAGACAAATGTAGAAGCTGATGCATTATCTCGCATCAATTGGGATGCAAACACTGTGAAAGCAGTCATGTGTGGTGGAGGCGCAGTCAGTAAGAGTAACAGTGCAGTAGGATTTAGCGATGCCCTCACTGCAGCTCTCCACGACTGTGGTGGAATACCTGTGCTGAGCAAAGCAGGTAGAGTCTCCCCACAAGAATTCACTAATGACGATTGGGTTAAAGAGCAATCTAATGATCCAGTCATTGGAGTTATTAGGAAGCACTTGGTCAACAAAACTCTCTCCAAGAGAAAGGGACAGCGTAGCGACTCAGCTGCACTGAAAACCATGTTGAAACACAGGAATCAGTTCGTCCTGAGAAACAATTTGATTTACAGGAAGGTTAAATCAACTAAAGAGGGTAGTCCAGTGATGCAATTCGTGTTACCCTCTCCTTTCAGGGAGAAGGCCATGAAGGCTTGTCACGACGAAATTGGTCATCTAGGACTTCAGAGAAGTCTAGATTTGTTGAGAGATCGATTCTTTTGGGAATCAATGGCTTCAGATATGGAAAAATGGATCAGGAGTTGTGATCGTTGTTTAAGGTTCAAGACAACACCACAGAAGTCTCCACTTTGTCCTTTGGAGGTCACACACCCATTAGAGTTAGTTCACATGGATTACTTGCAGATTGAAGCTGGTAATTCAGACAAAGAGGTGAATGTGCTCATAGTAACTGATCACTTCACAAGGTTTGCACAAGCCTTTATAACTCCAAATCAAACAGCCAAGGTTGTAGCTCGAACTCTCTGGGATCAATATTTCATGAAGTTTGGGATACCAGAGAAACTTCTGAGTGATCAAGGCCGCAATTTTGAGAGCAGTCTCATTGCTGAGCTATGCAACTTGGCTAGAGTGCAAAAACTACGTACAACCCCTTATAGGCCACAGACTAATGGTCAGTGCGAGCGTTTTAACAGCACTCTCATTTCAATGCTTGGTACATTACCTCCAGAGTCAAAGAGGACTTGGCAAGAACAAGTCGCCACTCTGGTACATGGTTACAATTGTACTAAATCAAATGCAACAGGCTTCAAGCCATATTTGCTCATGTTTGGCCGAGAGCCACTACTTCCAATAGACATCGAGTTTGGTGTTAGAACTCCTGATGTCGCTAATGTAACTACCCACAAATACATACAGAAGCTCCAGAAAAGACTTCAGTGGGCCTACAGGAAGGCAGCTGATATCAGTCTTAAAGAGAGCCAAAGGCACAAAAGGTACTATGATAGAAAGGTCAAATGCTCAAAATTGGAGCCCGGAGACCTTGTATTAGTCAGGCAACGTGCGTTCAAGGGAAAGCACAAGATTCAGGATAAATGGGAGAACGATCCCTATTGTGTGGTGGAACAGATAGATCCTGGTTTGCCAGTCTTCAAAGTAGAGTGTACTGGAAACAAGGACAAGACTCGTGTTTTGCACAGGGACATGTTGTTCCCTTTGCTCACTCGAGACTTAAATGATCTAGACCCATCAGATACTGGTGCTCCAGGAGACCAGTCTGATGCAGGGGTCGCTATTGAAGATCCTCAAGAAGAGGATATTGTTGAGGTGTTGGACAACGAAAGCACAGAGGATGATCCAGTTGTGGATACCTCTGATGGTTTAGACCCGGCTGCAGAGCCATACACAGGGCCTATAACTCGCAGTAGAGCCAAGAGCACTGCTGTTCATGCAATCGATGTCGCTACTAAGGCAAACTACTTAATGAATCAGCATTTCGAGGTGGAATCTGCTCAATCTAAAGTTGAATTAGAGTTTGATCCCAAATACCCCGATTTGTTTGCCCATCTAGAAGCAGGTTTTGTAACAATCTGCGAATGGTTAACTAAATAGATGACAATATTTGGTTTTCCAGTAACTTGGTGATCAGTGTCGCAAGTAATCTTTCTATTGTTCAACTATGTGTTCAATTCGATACATGACCTAATTTTGGGGGGGTAAGGGAATATTGGAATATTTTCATTATTCATCGAAACCTTATTCTCTGTCTCGGTTTGTGTAGCTTTGATTAAAAATTGAGGTCATTTTCGAATTGTTTTATAGATAGGATAAGCTCAGATCACCAAAAAGTGGAACTAGCTATGAACTAAGGATCCTCTCAGGTGTATCACAATGGTACATCTTTCTAAATGTTGTCGCAAAGTTATGTTGTTGAATTCTGAAGTTTGAATTTGTTCAAGTTATGTAGTTTTCTAGTATTGATCATTGGACGGATAAATAAACAACTCAACACAGATAGATACAGTTGAAACGTTTATTGGTTCTGATTAGATGATTGGAATGTAATTGGTGTCATTGATTAGCCTACCTCGTTAAACATTGGAAAATCAGTGGCTGGGGGTCAACGAGCGAGCGACCCTTTACACTGATAGATCAATCAAGTAATGTTGAAGAGTCACAGCGACTCATTATACATTTGTAGATATAGAAGCTAAGAGGACTGTCTGAGAGGTCAACGGGCGACCTGGTAGACAGAGGGACGTGTAAGAACCCTAGGTTCATTGTGAACCTCAAATCCTCACTTGCACATGAGTGGTCAACTCGCGACCAGTTAATGTGACCTCACAATTGTTAAGATGAATTTCATACAGTGATTGGTTAAAACCCTCAAGCTGTGGACCAAGGTCAATCAATGGGAGTAAATCAGTAGCAAAATCACGTACAAAAGGCACAAAATCTGGTTAAAATCGGAGTACAATAATCAGATAAACGTGGCGGGTCGCCGTGACGGGTGCTGCGACGGCTGAGTTCGTCGTAGTCGCTGTGGCGGGTCGCTACGGCTTTACTCGGGATCCTTCTCCGTTTTCACCTTTTGAACTGCTGCTTCTATAGCTGCAGCTACCTGGGGGTCGACTGGCTCCACTTGGAGAGGCTCGGCCACCAGAATAGCTGGAGCACGGCAAACTTGTTTGGGGTGCTTGGCCTTGCAGTGTTTCAGCCAAGCATCCGTGGAGTGGACAGCGTACTCCACCTCCGTACAAGCCATGCACTTGATGGACACTCGTAGATGGCGGCGGGCATGAGCAAAAGCGGAGTCACGGTTTCCAGTTCTATGAGAGCAAATCTTGCTGTAGTATTTCTTAACAGTGCCCTCTCTCAGCTCATACGTTGGTTGCCATTGGACTGGTATGCCGGCTCTGCGCTCATCCTCATCTTCAATCACAGGGATCACGGTGTCTTGTTCAGGTTCATCAAAGTCCGGGTTGAAAGTGCCACAGTCGTCCGTTGCAGTGACGTAACGGGTGCGGCGGGTCGCTACAAGGGTTGTCTTAGCTCGTTTGGCCGAGGGAGCAGAAGTGGCAGAAGCAGGTCGTTTGGTCGGAGGCTTGATAGCTGGAGCAGGAGCAGAGCTGGTGGAGGCTTGGGGCTCCATGATAACCGCTGTGCCGAGAACCTTCTCCTCCACAGTTTCTTCAGGAGCCTGTTCTGGAGTCTCCTCCACCGCCACCTCGCCCTCCATCCCTTCCTCCTCTTCTCCCTCTTCCTGTGACGGCTCGTCGCTGATCACGGTCTCTCTGGAACCATATAACCCTTCCAGTAAACGGAAGAAATTGGCCACATCGGAACCTACAAATATACGAAAGGAAGAGTTAAGATTAGTGCAGCGGGCCGCTGTGACGGCAAAAGTCGGTGTAAAAAGGGTGAAACCGTAAGGTCAAGGCCATTTGACATGATTGACAGGTCAAGGCAACAATGTTGCAAGATTGTAGCCAAATTCACACAAATTGCTATTTAAGCACTGAGACTAATTGCAATAGTGTTCATTTGTCATCTGGACGTTGGAATGGAAGGACCTCCAAGAACTGGCTTGGAGGGTTGCTTGAAACATCGTTTCTTTTCAATTTTACTCTTTGAGAGATATCTCCAGAGGCATATTGTGATAAACACAGCTTTAGGACAGTATTTGGTCAAAAACGTTATTAAAGAATGCTGTGAACTATCAAAGGTTGTTTATTGTCCGGAATGCCAGACAATCCACTTCTCTATCGCCCACCGAGAACTTGTCAAGCAGTTTAACAAAATAGACTACAAGTTAGCAGGGAGCATTTTTGATGAATACCGTAGACGAGAAAGAGAGGAGGCAAATCGAAGAAGAAGGGTTGCCGCTTCTTACATCAGCAGGTTCCTCTAGACAGTTGTATTGGCAAGTGAATCCAATGACAATTAGAACAGGGATAATTTCTATGCTGAATATCATCTGGCAGCGAGACCTCAGACATTATAGCCTTACAGAAAGGATTAAACTTGTGCATAAGGATGAGACTCTCGCTGTAATAACATATTGTCGCTGTTGTGGCAAGAGAGTGACAGGAACCCATGTAAGTATCAAGTTAAAATTACTTACCAGCTAGGGCCATCTCTGTCCGACCCCAGGCCTCCGCCTCCATCAGTTTGGCCTTCGCCATCAGTTCCGCCGCATGACGGAACATCCTGCATGCCTGGAATGAGCAAAAGTAGAGATTAGGTTGGTTCACAGGGTCGCTGTGACGAACAAGTAAAAATTAGAGCAGAAACAGACCCGCCGTGGCGAGTCTGTGCAAAATAGACTTAGATACTCACACCAAGCATGATTCTCTGGGCTTCGGGTTCCGTCAATATGTTCTCCCTCCCAACGATTTTCTCTGCATCAGCCCGGATCTCTTTTAAATGTTGCAGGACTGACTTCATACAGTCCTTGCCAATACGTTCGATGTCGGTCACTAAGGCCTCAGTTAGTGGGGGCTCCAAGTGTGACGGATCCGCTGTAAAGAGTGAACAATGTATTAGAACTGTGTGGCAAAATAATTGTTAAATAATCAAGAAATAGATCCAAGTAAAAACAGTGGTAGTTACCTGCTTTATGCTGAACTATATCAGCCCTCAGATCGGCGGCATCCATATCAGGGATCTGTAATGCACGTTTAATTGCATCCGCGTGTGCCTGCTTGATTTGAGGTCCCTGTAACGAAAGGAGAAATTAGAGATTCGTCACACTTAGGTGCGACGGGCCTGTAAAGGCGCCCGCCGCGGCGAGTCGCTACAGCATGAGAATATGACGCGCGCACTAAAACAACCTCTGGATTGAGTAGGAGAGCCGGCGCAAGGGGAAAACCACGAAAAACACGTGCAAAACTGTGGTTCTTGTTTCAAACTAAATTACTTGATCAAAATCAATTGAGAAACTTCTAAATTGGTGAGTAAAGAGGACACAAAGTCCAATCTACACCTTGGTATCAGTAAGGGGGCGAAGGGAAACGAAATAAGGGAGTACTCACCTGGTCCACGACAGCATAGTCCTCAGCAGTGAGGAGCTGTGATAGTCGACCTTCCCGAACCTCCTCCTCCGTTATCTCTCTCTTGAGACGTTCTTCCGCGTGGAAGAGAATCCTCACAGCTTGATCAACTGTGTAGTTGACACTGGAGAAACCCTGAAATGAAAAGAGTAGATTAGTGGACGAAAATACAAGGTTGTAGCGAGTCGCCGCAAATATAGTAAATTTGAGTCGATTTAAGCAAATAAAAGATACTCACCATGTCCCTCAGTTGGTTAACGTAGGAAAGGTGACTCAGCTTGAAGAGGTAGTCAAAGTTTTGGTGTTGTAAAGCCATTTCGATGACAGCAATTGAAATTCACGTGTGAACACAAGTAGACGCGCGAAAACCAGGAAAGAAGGAACCGGGAACCAGTGTGGCCCCGATTCCTTGAGTAGGTCAAAGATTTGTGATGGCAGAGCCGCTGCATGAATGTAGCGGCCCGCCGTGACTGGTCCATAAAACATAAAGAAATACTAACTCGCTATGACGATTCATGTACCCCTTTTTGATGACTTATTGTAGCATGGCCAGAACTAAGAATACTCCACGAAGTCGGAACACAGGATTGAAAAGAGCATTATTTCCACCCATCTACATGCCATGTTCTAGTTCTGTTCCTTCTGTTTCTTCCTCTACTAACACAAAGTCAGTTATAAACATTCCTGTTAACGAATCAGATCCCCGTTTTGTGAGTTTTCTAGCTATAACAATAGTAGATGAGCTCGTAACAAGAGCAGTGTATTCCTCTCTCGGTATAAGACCTCCAAAATCCGAAGTTCCGGAGGAACCAATGGAAATGGAGACCATAGATGAGAAAGCCATTAGGGATTTGATAAATCCTAAGGAGGATAAAGAAAACGTAAATCAGCAAATCAAGGAAAGCACTGTAGAGGGTAGGGACACGGGAATCCCACAGGAGGCCCAACAAAATAGGGTATTAGTGGAGGCACAAATTCACAGTCCAATAACTAGGGAGAGGGCTCCCTCAGCATTTAGTACGTCTGAATACTCTAAATGCACCCCGGGGTTAAGAGGTGTTGGTGTTGCAACTAAACCAATCTCCATTGATTCTGTAGATATGGCGAGGACAAAACTCACTGAAAACAAGACAGGGGCGAAAGTCCTCAAACCAGCAACCTTCCCGAGTGGAAAAGGAGCTGGAAAACCAAAGGCGTTCAAGGCTCGCCGCAAGTCTGTACCAAAGAAGATAGCAGGGAAGAAACAGCCTGCTACGTCGCCTAAAGCAGCAGCAGCGAAGGCCTCTACTTCACAAGTGAGAACACCCGCTGCATCACCTAAAGCAGCTACAGCGACGGCCACAACGTCTCAGGCCAAGGCACCCGCCGCAGCGGCTCCTCCTGTACCCAAGAAGCCAGACGGGAAGACGCCGAGACCGATGGCAACGAAGGCACCGAGACCCAGAGCCACTCCGTATGGTGGGAATACTGCAAGTCAAGCAGTCGCTGCAGCGGGTGGAGTGAAGAAGCCGCATCGTTGGCGTCCTGGAACCAAAGCTCTCAAGGAAATCCGAAGATTCCAGAAGAGTACAGAACTATTGATCAGGAAGCTTCCCTTCCAGAGGCTGGTGAGAGAAATAGCTCAGGACATGAAGAGTCCTGGAGGAGAACCATGGAGGTTCCAACCGGATGCTATAATGGCTCTTCAAGAGTCATCGGAAGCTTACCTCACTGGAATGTTTGAGGACGCAAATCTATGCGCCATACACGCTAAAAGAGTTACTATTACTAAAAAGGATATCTGGTTAGCTCGCAGGATCCGTGGCGAGCACCCTGTGCAGTGTAGTTAAGCCGTAACATCGTTGCGGGTCGCCGCAGCGGCCTCATTATTAGAGCCGTCGGAGCACACTCGCCGCAGCGAGTCGCTATAACGTTTACATACAATGAACCGTCCAATGATTAATATTAATGTATTCTTAAGCTGATTCGATTGATTAATTGTTATTTTGTCTCAGAAATGTTGGATTTACAGGTTGAAAGCGGTCGTGATAATTGAAAGCCGGGGCTGAGTGCTAGTTGATGAAAGGGGTAGAATTTCCGGAATGTGCTTGTTATTGAATTGTTTGTTATATATGTCTTCCTTTTCAGGTACCCTATTCAGCCAGGGGTGTTGGCAGTGAATTAAACGGTGGAATTTGTTAAATTGAAAGAAACTGTGATACTCCTGTCTGCAATAAAGACTTGAATTTGAAGATTTAATTGATAAGTGTTTGTTCAAAGTTGATTGCGATAGGGATTGAATAAAGTTATGAGGACATAACTGGGATTTAGCAGGGGAAAGTGTGACGATCTGAGAAGGATCTCAATACTAAAGTTACAAATATGGCGGGAAATCCATCTAATTACGGGAAAATACTCGCGAACCGGAAGTGACGTAACTAGTGACGTCATAAATGACGTCATAAGCGTTGATGACGTCATAGGTCTCTCCCAAAATAAACAAATCGTCCCCTGGTATAAAAGAGCCGCTCTGATCCATTCCAATTCAGAGGTGAATTGGTTATGCTAGGAGAAGCTGTGTCAGTTCATAATCCATATATCTGGTCAACTTCACAGGTAATTCAATTAAATATTATCTTAAAGTAGGGATTAGTTAATTAGCAGAGACTCTCTAGAGACTATAATTATACTATAAACTGGGATAAAGAGTAACAAGGCGCTCTACTATAAAACTAGCTAACTAAAGACATTGTAATTCAAATCTGCATGATTGTTATCGAATAGAATACTTAATATCTTGTTTTATTCACAGGGTTGTTTATTGACAGTCTATCTTTGCATTGGTTGTAAAGATTCATAGAGATACCAGAGATACAATAAATCAATACCATCGCAAGTTATTTTGCTGTTAGAGTTGTTTTTGCATTCAATGATCACACGCCTCACGGCAAAGAATAAGAACCACGCGACA
>JBCAUG010711415.1:0-13225 GCA_038406175.1 Haplosyllis leylae
AACAGTTACTACCCATTGGTTAGTTTGTTTCCAACCATTCTGTGAAGTTTTACATGATTCTGTAAATTATTTCTTGCAATGTCGAGCAAAATTTGATGCGACTGCATGATCCTACAAAATTATGCTTAACGCGTCTACAACTATGCTAAGCTACATCAAATCAGAGTAATGGTAGCAGTCAACATATTTACAAGAATCAAGGCACAATAACGACATGATTGGAATGTCTATTCTAAAGAAAATAGCTATTTTAAGTCTATATAAACCTGAAATGTCCCAAATCTTGAGTTCCAGGTGTCTTCTCTGGGTTTGTAGTCTGCTCGGGTCTTCTTGTTTGTGGCATCAGGCTCTGGTCATGGACAGGATCGTCAACAGGAGGGCCATCAGCTTACGCATCTCTGGGCGAGTCTCTCAGGAGGATGCTGTCCACAGCTCGTTGAGTCTCGGGATCAATTGGAAGTCGAACTGACGGGCCTGGGACCAGTGGATTACTCATGACACTGGTGCCCAGGTTCCCGATGAATTGTAAAATTCCCCGGGCCATTGGCGAAGGTACACCTGGCCATAGATTTGCAAAGGCTGGATGCGGCAACTGTGGTGGTGTCAGATGTGGGGTGGCCCTTGTGTCACAGATGGACTCGATTCTCCTGTATAACACCTCCAAGTCGTCTGGGCTAAGCTCTGTTAGGCTTTCTGCCATTTGGAGTACATTTGTCACACCAGCGTTTAGCAGGTGGTCCTCCTGGAAGGGGCTTGGACTGACTGCAGTGGTTGCTCCTCGTAAGAATTGGTCATTGACTTCACATTCGTCTTGAACTGGAGTTCGCCCGCGTGACACTGCTCCTGGCATGAGATGCACAGATGATACTGGTTGGCCCTCCGGAGTTGATTGGTCTGCGATTGGACATGGGGGTGATGGTACCATCAGCATCATCCTTTCGCCAAATCCGGCTTGAGGTGAGATCTGAATGGGCGTTGGGTGCCGGGTATGCTGTGGTGGCATCAACATTGGCTGGGTGTTCTCTGTAAAGAGTTGATAGTCTTCATAGTTTTCACCTTTGTCATAGTCTAGTGGTTGCCCATTCTCGTCGAGCTCTACCCCTTGATCCTCAAACTGGGGGTCTGATATGGGAGTGGCCTTGACAGTCAGAGGGTGTCACTCCCTGTACTACTGCAATGAGATTCATTACGCCAGTCAAGGGGCAGCTGACTTCTGGCCTGCTGCGACTCCTGTTCCCTGCAGCGTGCGATTTCCAAGTGTAGCTTGGACTGTAAGTCCTTCTGTCATAGCTTGTGTTGTGACCTGAGGCATACTATCCCTTGGCATGGTAGGCCTAACTTCAGTAATAGGTTGTTTGACATCCTAGGCTGTTGCAGTTGACGTTGCTGGAGATTTCCATCTTGGAGGTTCAAATTGGGGTGGTGTGGACACGTCCTCACCGTCACATTCATGACTGTAGTCAGAGCATTCTTTCCTCTCTTGACTACATCTGATGTCTCGATGGAGGGCATTGACGCATCTATCCTCTCTGGCTTGGTGGCATGCGGCCTTAGTCATCATATGATCTTATGATGGAACAGACTCCATTCCAGCTGGGCAGCGTGACACTCCTTGTGCAGAGTGATGAGTTGTTCTTGCTAGTATAGACACTCTCATTGCCGGGGCATTTTGTCATGTTGTGTCAGGTTTCTGGGAGATGGGCCAGGTTGCCAGCATTGCACTTGAGGATTTGTACCTCGATTTCCGCTTCATCTTCATACCTCACCATTTTCCAGGCTTCCACCTTTTCGATCTGGTCAATGAGGTTATGCTGTCAAATCGTTTGGTTCTGCTGTTCTTCCGCCATGTAGCGTTGGAGCCCATATTACACCCATGGGGTGTTGTCCCTTATCTCATGATACACATTATGATGCTGTGTTCTCTGAAAAGGGCCTTCATTCAGTAATAGACATAGAGCATCAAATCACTTTTCCGGTGAACAGCACTGCCATATTCATAGAGTCTGGGCATCTTCAAAATATTGGATGAGCGACAAGTAGCAGGACCAGCTCGCTTTGCAGATGGTGCAGATGTTGAGCCCCTTTGGTCCCACTTGCCACCCTGATCTTCACCCAATCTATTTTGGGCACCAGGGTGCCATCAGGAAAGTCAGGTGCTGACTCCAGCTCATCTGGAATGATGGGTTCCACAAAGTGGTATCCTGGCAGAAGCACACCTCTGCATGCATCACATTCACCAAGATGTTGCAGGTGAGTGGGATGCTCCTGGGGCCTGGGCTGAAGTGTCACATCACATCCATCTCTCCATATATGTCATGCATGAGAAGGTCCCTCCAGTATGTCAATGGCTGTTTCAGGTTCTTGTTGTATCTTGTTGTATGGTATGTGGTGGTCTTGACACCAGCAAGAGGCCAACTTCACCAAGCTTTTGGCACTGAGGGGTTTGGCCATCTAGACGGTCAACACCTCAGTCTGATCTGGGTCGTGGGTCCTCCTGGTGTTGGAGTGGTTAGCATGGGACCTGTCCCATCTGGAGTGAGATTTGTTGTGCCAGGATATAGATTTGTTGCAACAACTGGTAGGTTGGTCATGCCTTGAAGGATAGCCTGGGGGTGGTGGAACATTTTGGTTAAAGACAGAATGTCCTTGCCGTATGGAGGTAGCTGGGGCATCTAGGTCTTCATAACAGGATCTGCGGATGGGTTGGCCTTGACCATAAATGCTCCCTGGTGATGTCAGTGTGGGTGTCAGTGTCGTGACTTGGCCTGTATTGAGTCCTTCCCCGCTCCTGGTCTGGTTCGCTGGTGCCACGCTCGGCGGATCCTTCTCGAGTGGTCTTCTTCGGCTGGACATCCCTTTCCTCACTATGCCTCTTCTTACTGGCACTACAGGACACCCTCAACTCAGACATGACACGTCTCTCATCCTCTTGGGGTTCTGTGGTGGTGGCACCTTCTCCTACGTCCTGCATATCAGGCTTCCTGGAGTTGACAGCCTGTTTGTCACTGTTAGTGAGGACAATGCTCCTCATGAGGTTAGTTATCTTGGTGTGTGCTCACCCTGGTGGTATCCTGGTCAGTGGCGCCCACTTCAAGCTCGGAGTCGGTGTCAAGCAAGTCGTACGATGAAGTGTTTTCCACCTTGATGACAATGTCATCTGAAGGTGTGGGCTGACTGTGACGGTTCCTCGCAATAGTCCATGACTGGGGTGCCATTGATCCACTTGTCCGTTTGATCTGCGAATTTCTTCCGGGCAACAAGATACTGGGCATCTGTTAGGACTTGATAGGCAGGTCCTTGGTATTGTGGCTGCCACAATGCTTCACTGTTCTTGATGGCAGCAGAGAGGGGGCATCCCTCCAGCCAGCCCTCCAGCTGGCTGTCATGTGTGCCAATGTGGTCCATGTTCCGGAACCCCATCATGATCTCAGTCATTTGCTGACTGTAGTCACGATAGGTGGGCTCACCCACCGTTATCTGTTGGGTCTGCACTTGGTCATAGATGGCAGCCAGGAACATAAATAAATGCCTATCCTTGTAGAATGGGTCCTCGTACTGCACTGTGAGTTCTCCCTCTCCTCAAATTGTCTCGCAGGGTGCTCACATTGTATATTTTGTGTGGTCGGTGCAGTTGGCCTTGCTGGGATGCCTGGTGTCCACCTAGCTGCTGGCCTTGATGTAGGGTGTTTGGGCTTGACCAGTCTGAAATGGCAATGGCGAATGTGCACCACCCAAAGGATATCATGATGAGATGTCTGTGTCTGGTGTGGGCTCGTTTGCTCCAATACCGCTTCAAGGCCCATATGTAACATTGCAGTAGAAGTTCTTTCTGAGCCTCTTGGAACATCACATTGTTTAGGTAGGCAAATCATTGTGCTAAGGTGTCAAAGAACTGGAAGCATCCGAAATTCACGCTGACAATGCTGATGAGTCTGTAATAGAATCAACATGTTTAACGACGACTAACACTTACTCGACAAACTATCCACTACTGACAGGTGGTGGAGAGCTGGGCTCTCCCCTAGACATTTCCTGGCCATATGCTTGAGGACACACAACTCCTCGACATGTTTGACGAATTCAACAAACTCACATGGCATTGTTATCTTCTAAGGCCATGGCTGCGACATCCTTCTGTCCTGTTTCATCTTTGGAGTATAAGGCATAGTCTTTGATGCGATGAGTCAGTTGCGATATGCTGATGACAACCTGAAGGCAACTTCTTTTTGGCAATTTGGGACACTTTCCATTGGAATTTTTTGTCAAATTTGTACACAAGACACCTTATGACTTATCCCAGGACCCTTTTTGGTCAATTTTGGCATATATCAATTTTTGGCAACTCCAGGGCTGTTTGAGTACTTATGTCAAAATTGGATGCCTTCAGAAAATCAAAGTTTTCTCAATGCAGGAGCGATGACTCATCAAAGATGCTTGGGGGGGTTTTAGGTGGGCAGATAACTAGGCTACATGATGGTACCATTTTTGGGGCAGTGTGACATTCTTGGGGGGGGGGTGCTGTGGGGCATTGAATAAAAGTTTGCATTTTTTGGCACATTTGTGACAGCTTGGAGGGTACTCCGGATTCACTGATTTGATCAAGAATCAGCTCTTAGGTGTATCCTAGGGTGTTCGAGGTACCTTGGTTTGGATTTTTAAATATGTTGCAGATTGGCCATTTGCTGGGTCGATAAGTGCAGATTTTTGAGAATTTTTTCACATGTCAAAAAGATCAAACTTTTTTTGACCCCTCAAATTTCAGAATTTTAAGCCATAGATTGGCATAGATGTGTAATAATATGTAAATTACAGTAGCAATTTTTTTTTTTTGGTGGTCTGGTCTCCGAGCTATGGCCATTTGAGTAACTGGCCGTTTTTCGGCCAGTGGACAAATCATCCATTTATGGCATGAATGGTCGATGATAGGGGTCCAATGCCATTGATGATTTGTAGAGGACCTTTTTACCTACCAAAAGGCACCTTTTGAGAATTTTTATGATTTACAGTTTTCTCGTAAATTGAGAAAATGTGAAATTTTTTTGATGGGCTGCTGCATGTCTTGTACATGTGTTGAGAGGTCAAAAATGATATGAATGTTCAATCTAATGATTCTCTAAGAGTATGTAATGTCAAAATTAGAAAATCTATACTGGGGATTATTTTAGTTAAAAATGTATTCCTGAGCGACAAAAGGTGAATAATAGGAATGTCTGCTTGTCAGAAAAGTATTCAAGAATAACTTAAAGGTTGTAAGCCTCAACGTGAGGGGTATTAATGAAGCGTTGAAAAGAAGAAAAATATTTAGATAATCCAAAAACATAAAGCATATGTGTGTATGGTTCAAGAAACTTTCGGCAGATCCACGAGGGAGAATATTTGGTCGAGTGAATGGGGAAATCACTGTGTATATGCTCATGGCACTAGCAATAGTTGCGGAGTTGCAATCCTTTTTAACAGAAACACCGCACCATGTATTAGAGAAGTTAATTGAAGAAATTAATAGAAATTAATGAAAACACGTATGGTTTAATGAACTTGTACACTCCCAACAAAGACAAGGCTACCTTTTTCAAAGAAATTTTTACAATTATAAACCAGAAAGAAAACACATTCAATATTATTGGGGGGGGGGGATTATAATTTAGTACGAGAGGCTAAGATAGACAGAAGTTCACAAAGTATCTACCACCCCAATTGTAAGAAAGAAATTGACGAATTTATGGATAGCCAGAACTATATTGATATCTAGCGGATCCAGAACCCAGACAAAAAATTCTTTACCCACATAACTTCTAGAGAAAGACACTCCTGGTCTAGAATGGACTATTTTTTGGTATCGGAAACCTTACAGAATAGAAGTATACGTTCTGAAATAATGCCCAGTATCAATTCAGATCATTCTATGATTGCTCTTGAAATAAATGTGTCTGAGACCCAAAGGATTCTGAAAATTTAACAATGTAATGCTATAAGATAAATCATTTGTAGAAGAATCTAGAAACCACCTTAGCAAAATTTAGGGGCACGAAAAGGGTATACAGCTATCTAGGTAAGATGGAATTTTGGGAGTTAATTAAATTTGAATCATCTCGGTTCTCGAGAGATTTTGCCTGAGAAGCTGCAAGAAATGAGAAGGATAGGATATTTGGGTTATATACGAAGTTAGCCAGACTTCAACAGGAGTACATTCTAGACGAGGTACCAAGTCTTCAGGTAGCCAAAGTAATTACAATTACAAAAGCAGAACTTGATGCACAGGCAACTTTAGACGCTAAAAGAGCCGCATTTAGATTCAGACTCAATTGGACCCAATACGGAGAAAGGTCCTCTGCATACTATTTTGGTTAGAGAAAAGGAATTATACACTTTAACCACTTAATTTGTATGTTTTGTCCTGCTTTCGCCCTTTGCAAGAATACACCCCCCTTATGGACGCGGCATTGCCATACAACAACTTTTTATAGTGTACGAAATGTATGTTGACATTTTTGCTAATAAATAACTGTGTTTATTGCAGAAAGAAAACTTCGTTGGCAATTCCTTAGAAAATTTTGGCGATAGTATAATTCGATGGGTAAGTCTTGTCGTTTTAAAGTTACCACTCGGCATATGAAAAGAACAGAAAAGAGTTTCGTGTTTTGACTTCAAACAATTGAGCACTTTATTAAACTCTAACTGGACTTTACCTCGTAAGTTAAGATTTGAGGGTTGCTCAGAGGACTTGTAGGAGTGCTCTTATTTGGGAGGGGGCTCAAAGGATGGCTTATAGGGTGCCTGTTTGCAGCCATGGCTCACAGGAGGCTCTTTTGGGGGGAAGGGGAGAGAGACCTGTGGATGCATTTTCGGAACACTTGTAGGGAGGGGTCTCATAGGCGGCATGCAGGGTTCTGATACAGGTACTGTTTTGGAAGGGCTCCCTTACATGCCCTCCTATCAGCCCCTCTATCAACCCTCATACGTACCAGTTAGAAGCCCTCCTCCTACATACTACTATGAACCCCCAACAAACAAAATATATTGGACAAAAGCAAAAACAGAGTCTATGTACAAATGTTGAATATTCTGCATATGCATGCAAAATGTGTTAAAGAAAGTATTAGTATGTTGCAAATATGAATATTTACCAATATAATATAATATAAAATTTATTTAGTAATGTAACTCACCAAAATTTACTTATTAACTTCAATATGTACTTTATCAAAGTAAAATAAATGAATTTTAGCTGTTCAAATAACAAAAAAAAGAATAATGAATTAACCAGTTGACACTTATTTATATGCTTGTGACTTAGCTTGAAAACACTTTCTACTTTGTTGAACAAAGGTGCCAATTTGGCAGTACCATGCACTTATATCAACAATTGCTCCTGCAAGATAAAAAAAGAATTAGACTCTGATTTCCCAGAAAAGTATGCCATATGAACACACATGAAATGAATTTGTGGAATAAGCCATAGGTAAAGAACAAGATCCCAGCAACATAACTTGCAGAGTAATTCCCCACATGTTTCAGGACGTGAAATACGTCACTCTTGAAAATTTTCTTCTTTTTTTCAGATAAGATTTTTCAAAGCATTCTGTCAGTGGACATCACCAGCACTAGTCTTGTACATGTACAGAAGAGGTAACACACATTTGTGTCGTGTCATGGAACAAGCTATTATTCCCCGATTATAAAACATTTACATATTCTGTACATAATATTGTATACTGTACAACAATGTGTTGGAACATGATCACTGCACATATTTACAGATTATTTTACTGTGGATGGATGCCTGTGGTTAACAAGGTTTGTCGGCACTCTGGCAATAGGTTATGTAGTAGCAGTTTTTGTAAGAGGTAAACAACTCACTTACTGCAAGAGAAATGTATCCCAACATAGAAAACCCTATCGTTAGAACTCTGGTAACCATTTCTTAATGTTCAATCCATGTATTCTTCTAGGTTTCGGAAGATACACAAATTCAGATTATCGCACATTTTTAAACATTCTCGAAGCAGCAAACAAAGTAAAAAGTCCGGAAAACTTGGTGAGTACTTCCTAAGTTATTTCAAAGTCAAAGTGAAAGCAACAGTGTTAGTCCGTGTAAGTCACGGACTATTAATAAGTGGAGTCCAGCGTTACAACATCTCCTTCTCAATTATTACCGCCCGCGTACGTAGTACGACGGGAAGTTAATATTTTCAGTTTGTCTGTCTGTCCACCAGGGGGGTACCCTGGCAAGGTCCAGGTCGGGGGGGGGTACCCAGCCAGGTACAAGTCAGCCTGGGGTACCCCCCTGGAATAGGACAGCAGAGTGAGCACTTACTATGTGCCGAGCGGTATGCTTCTTGCATTCACGCAGGAGGAATTTCTTGTTGATGTAAATATTACTAAAACACTTATTTTGTAAGACAGTGACTTTTAGTCGCGCCGCGTCTCATGAGCGGAGCGACTTTTCTGGTCACTATGGTGTCCATTAGTCTGTTAGTCCATTAGTCTGTTAGTCCATTAGTCTGTGTGTTAACCTTAAACACGAAATTTCCCAAATGTCATCAGATATCAAAAAATTCCAAAACGATAACATCCTTCAGACTATTCTGTGCAACTTTGATTTTTGGCTCCCCCACCCTTCCCCCCCCTCCCCCCACTGTTGTAAAGGGAACTTGAGATAACACCAGATTTGGCTTGACGTATGTTCAGACCAAAACTTTTTTTTTTCATCTCTTCATCTCACTTGTCATCTCTTCAATTAAACTCTACCTCATTCTTCATCTTGCTCTTCATTTCTTCATCTATTCATCCAAAAAAAAGGGAAGTTTAGATAACATCTCTTCATCTCACTCTTAATCTCTTCATCTCACTTGTCATCTCTTAAAACATCATACCGAGTACAAACTAATTCATGCGGTGCGACACAATTCTGATCAGCATTATTGTTAACATCAGCAATAAAACATGCACAAAATCAAAAAAAGAAACAATATTATATAAACCGACATTATCAAATGTTTTTGTGAATAAATAAGACATACTTTACCCAAAGGAATCTGAAAAGTATATTTACGTATGCCTCTATTTTAATACGTATTTTATTATCAGTCAAAATAAAATCCTGTTTCAATCCAATTCTTTTCTGAACTTTCCAGAGGAAATTGAAAGGTTTCGACAGCGAGATGTTTGCTTGGCCAGTGGATTTTAGTTGGAAAGATGTTTCTGAGAGGTAAGTAGGATACTTGTTTCTTAATTACCTGTTCATATTTCATATTTAGATAAACTATTTTAATATTCCGCGGGAGTGGTCACCTTTCTTTTACGGCTCAGTAAATTCGAATGTATGAATGGACGGTAAAAGAGAGTATGCATTGTAGTTTTCCGATTACTCAGCTCGATGTCTAATTCGTCTCCCAGAATATAACTATATTTAACTTCTGGTTGAAGCAAAGAAAGAAAAACAAAAGGACTCCAATACATTCCATCTGGCTATAAAAGAAGCAGAGGTGTTGCAGACAGAGTGAAAGCGCTTCCATGTGATATATTAAGGTAACATTTGAGTACTGTAAAGTGTAATCAAGGTAAAAGGTAGAAATGGACTTCAAAAGCAGCTACAATATTTTTGTGAATGTGTACTATTCATAATGTTGCATACCTCAAGGAAGGACTGAACTGAATTGATTCCAGACGGGTTTATGTGGACATGGAGATGTGGCTGTACTTTCACGTTACTGCATCTCGTTTCACGTTCAATTACTTGCCTGATTTACACCATGCAGTTTTTTTAGATGTGCAAATGTTTGCAAATCTTTCTTTGGCTAACCATGAAAGTGAATCATATTCCGTAGAAACATGTTGTGCTGCGTCTGTACCAAATTGTTGGTTTCGGAAACTCATGTCTCTGCAGTCTTTTGCAAACGCGTTAACGTAAACAATTCCATCGTTATGTCACTTTTGTAAAGTCCACAAAAGCTTGGGGTTAAATAATTTAGATCACCTCAATGATTTTTATATACAAAGCTTCTACCTCTGATGCAGAAATTTACGGTTACGGAACAACTTTACGTATATCAGCGCACAACATTGATTTTTTGTATAAATTACAGTTACATAGCAATTCACACATTTGGTAGAAGAATGGTGTATCCTGGAGCTACGTGTATACAAGTTCTCATGGGTACGTCAGTGTCATCCGCATCGTACGGAAACATTTAAGCGAATTATATTAGTTTTGATAACCACGATAACCTTGTAAATTTTTGTTGACTTTCAGCACCACTGTTAAATCAAGGAAGAAGTAAACAAATAGAAGAGGTAACTTTGGACAAAAATAATTTGAGCTTGTATATTCAATCAAAGAATGGATTACGTTTGTGAGAAAAAGGAAAGCTATCCTTTGTGTGCATTTTATTGTCATTTATTAAGTATTTCTCTTGTTTTATAACCCTGAAGCTTGGTGGTATAAGGGCGAAGTTGGAAGCTGTTGATGCAAATGAAATTGATACAGTATTTATTGACAGAAGAAGTAATACTGCATATCCCAATGGCAACACACTAGTAAGTGTACTCCCAGTGCTCATATGCTCTTTCGTTTTGTTACTGTGATGAAGTGTAGCAAATGGACTTTTCACTGACCTTTTCTCGAACATGAAGTACATTAAAATGGAATTTGCATTCCGTTTACTATGATAGTATAAGGCATTGTCATCACCTTCGACAGGATTTTTGAATCTTTATTGAGGAGTGGTCAATTTTTCTCTGACGTGCCCTAGTTTAATTTCTTTAATATTTCCACCAGGTTATTTGTTGTGAAGGCAATGCAGGTTTCTACGAGATAGGATGCACCACAACTCCCACAGACGCCGGCTACTCAGTATTAGGCTGGAATCATCCTGGATTTGCAGGAAGTTCTGTAAGACTCAAGCTATTACAAATTGTCAACGGAGTTTAGTAGCATTTCGACAATAAAAACTGGAGATGATTACAATTGATTAATTTATCTTTTAGGGTATACCTTGGCCTGATTCGGAGAAAAATGCCATTGACATAGTCATGCAGTATGCTATCCAACGGCTGGGCTTTCGTGTAGAAGATATCATACTTTTCTCATGGTCTATAGGCGGATACAACTCAACGTGGGCTGCAATGACATATCCAGATATTAGATATCTTGTAGGTTTATTAAATAGAACTAGGCACGTCCCCACTTCGTTGGGGGTGTACTGCCTCCTCCGCAGTAGTGACACCTGTGTGTAGTAATAATCGTGGGTGCATAGCAATATCCTCATGTGATACATACACGAGGGGGCAGAATGTGACATTTCAAATCTTAGTAATAAGAAATTTAAACATCACTCCCGCAAAAAGATTGTTTGCTGGAACAGAAGTCTGGTTGGTAATTATTAATAAAAGGGGCAACAATCTGAATAAGTGACAATATGAAACGTTTTTTTATCATTTACATTTAGGTATTAGATGCAACGTTTGATGAAATTCTACCCTTAGCCGTGAATAGAATGCCACAGAGCTTCAGTAAGTTTGTTTCCAATTATCACAGATTGAAAAAAAAAAACCAAATTGTCAGGACTTGTTTTGTCAGGGAAGTGTCAGGGAATTTTGAATGGAATGGCAACCCTGTTTATTGGTCTAGCAATTTATACAGATGACTTGACACCCCCACCACCAAAACATTTCAAAATAATTGCAAACAGTGACATTAACAAGAAACATTAAGAGTACAAGAATGCTAATAGCCTAGTAAATGAGAAGGCAGCCAAGAATTTTGGAATGCAATATAAAGAACACTGACTTCTTCAATTTCACTGAACCCTAGCTGGATAGTGGCTTGGCAAGTTCTATTTGGGAACAAGAACTAAAATATTACATTGCATCGTTGACCAAATTGGTGGCACATGCAAAATGACATCATGGCAGCATTCTGTGTAAATAAATTCCAACCAATAACTGCAGGTTAAAGTAGGCCTAATTTTCATAAAACTGCCAAAGGCTCATGTTAAGGGCTAAGACAGGATGTTAAGGGCTCCTCGACACAACCAATAAGGTGACTCTAACAATCCACCAAAAAGGAGAATACTACATAAAGGGGTCATTACATACCATGAGATATCGACTTAATAGAGCACAATAAGAATTTGGTCATGAATTAAATATTACCAAAAAAAAAAATACAAGTTTTACAAATTCCAACAAAGCTTTTGAACTTGCATTGAAAGAAATAAAGAATGTGGGTAAAGGTCACAGAAAAGGCACACCAAAATCACCAGTGCACATGAGATTCCAACAATTTCCTTCACAAAGTTTTAAAATAATATATTTAGAACAACTTTCATACAATTTGTTTCCATGAAATTACATAAATTTTGTGAAAAATTGAAGAATAAATTGGATGTGGCTCACTGCTAAACTAGATCTATCAATACATCCTTGGCCTTAGTGTGCCAAATGAAACAATAACAATCACACATTCCTTCATTCTTGATAAAATGTACTGAATTAGAACAAGAATAATTTTTTTGCAGATTTGCAACAAATCTGCAATTCCTCCTCACTGGATCCTGAAAGAAATGTAATATCTGTTCAGGCTAAAGTAATGTGGGACATCAGATATTGTTTGGCTCACTGTAGGGAAGGAAACATTGATAAAATGACCAAAGGCACATTCAAGCTCTCTTCTGACCCAAACATTGGAATTAAATTCATTGAGAAAGTTGGTGATTAGGAAACCAAAACCATAAGGAGATAGATGGTCAGATTGTTACAGGTTTTATGCCAGAATTGGGATCTGACAATAAGAAGTGTCTGGTAACATTGCTCTTTACACACCTGTACTTGCTGAGCAAGAATAACAATAATCTTTGGTGGAAGAAGTATACAATGTTGACCACTCCATGAAGCCACTATCCAGTAGTTGTGGCTAACTGTTTATAGCTTACCATTGACCCCTTAACTCCTCATTTAATATATGAATATTCAGCAAGTATATTCAACCTGGCACGGCACATTATGGTGACATAGATGTAATTTTAAAAAAAAATTTACCAAATATTCGGTAGAAATATTCTGTGGAAATAGACCCAGCACAGCACATTCTGGTGACATATACTTTTTAGGTGGTTTAAGTTTACACTTAAACCACCTTATACCATAGTGCATGGCAACTTCTTTTCGGCAATTTGGGACACTTCCCGTTGGAATTTTTTTGTCAAATTTGGACTCAAGACAGCTT
>JBCAUG010711426.1:0-27663 GCA_038406175.1 Haplosyllis leylae
TTTTTGTTTTTTACCAGAGATGTAAATTTAAAAATCACTTTAAATACTAATTTCTTTTTGGGTGTGAAAAAAATTGCTAAATTTCATAAAGTGACATTTTGAGCCCCCACCCCCACCCCCCAACCCCCTTAACCCTGGGACCCCTTCAACCCGCAAATATTATCAAGTGCGCACACTGTTCGAAAGATGCGCCGCCAAGACATTGGCTGCTTCATTCTTTTGTTTGGTTAACTTCTTTTCATGGTTGAAAATCTTCGGAGAGAAATAGGTGGCCGTTCAAAGGAGGTTTCACTGTACTTTTACAGCAACATGGGAGATGGAATTACTTGAGTTAATCTTTAATACTGTTATCATTCATAATTTTTGATAGAATTAGAGAATTAGTAGTTAAATTATATTTTTCATCTATTTCTTCTTCTTCTTGCCGGACTTCTTCCCTTTCTTGCCCTTCTTTCCCTTCTTCTTCTTGGCGAATGGACCGAGACTTTTCCGAACCATGATACCGCGGAACCACGCCTGGATCTGTAAGTAGGTTACACACACAAATACATCTCCAGACTCTGAAATACATTCCTTGACCTGGCGTTCATACCATGATCATGAACTACACACCCGACCCTGACGTATACACTTCGACCATGAAGTACATACTTTAACCCCGAGGTACAACCCTGACCTCAGGCCCATACCTGACGCTGAAGTGCACGTATAATACTAAGGTACATACACTGCGCCTCACATCTGACCCTGAGGTCTGAGGTATACAACCTGACCCTGAGTTGCACACTCCAACCCTGAGGTACCTACCCTCACCCAGAGGTACATACCCTGACATTAAGGTACACACCCCGACCCTGAGGTACATACACTGACCCTGAGGTAAACACATTGACCTTGACCTTGAGGTACACTCTTTGTCCCTGAAGTACCTACCCTGACTGAGAGCTGTATACCCTGATTCTAAGGTACTTGAGCTATACACACTCGTCTTCACCCTGAGGTACACACCTTGACCCAGAGGTACACACCTTGATCCTGAGGTACACATCGTGACCCAGAAGTACCTACCCTGATAGCTGATTTGAGCTCTTCTGCCTCGGCCTCTGCTTTGCGTCGGGCTTTTTCCTTGTCTATACGATCCTCCACCACGACCTGTTCGTATTCTCCGTACTGAAAACAAAAGTTACATGTTTCTAAAGCACGACAGAAAATCAGTACAAATCCCTCGCTTGCTTATATTGCCACTTTTTATGGTGAACAACGAATCAATTTACAGCTAATTGACGCAAATTGCAGCCATTCTTGTTCAGTTGATTTCAAGACTTGAGCCTACTGATGTAGAAAATAATTAAAACTTTAAATTAAATACTTCAGAGGGTTGATTGAATTACTGACCAGTTTGGTGAGTTCCTGGAGCCTCTCCAGATCCTTGGCTTTTGACGCCTTCAGCACATCCAGTTCATGTTGCTTCGCTTCAACATCCTTGTCATACTTCTCCATCCAGTACTCCACCTTCTGCTCCAGCTCCTACAAAGTGTAAACGTTTCAAAATGTATAACACAATACTTGTCCAAATGAAGGAGGTGTAGCACTCAGTGGTGATATCTATAAGGATCACCACATTCAAATGAAGCCGATAACCTCTCAGGGAAGTAGGGGCTCTGACAATTAAAAGATCCAGTGAATATCACAGGCCAATACTATTATTATCCACACCTTTCTGTTGAAAAAGATTAAAATTTTGGAGAACTTACTGACTGGTGAGTCCTGAGGTAGGACTCGATCTCGGCGTTCACCCGCGTCTCTTCGTCAATCTTATGACGCAGCGTCTGAAAAAATTCAAGAGAAATCACATTGGGCCCCTCTCACGTGTTCGGTACAACCAGGTTTCTTTGCCTCAGAATTATTGACAGCAATGTAAAAAGTTCGGCACTAGCAAATACCTGTTTACAAAAGTTTTTATGAACCATTTCACTCTACACAATAAAGACTTCTCTAACATCTATTGGCTGTTGAAATATGTAACGTTAATGGTACAAATGTTTAGAACTGTCAGGGCCTGTTCACACCTCTATCTCGTCTTTGAGCTGTTTCTCAGACATGTTGCATCGTTTCTGTGTTTGTGCCACGGATACCTCGGCGCACTTCTTGATGTACTTCCCTTCCATGTTGGTCTTCGCCTTCATCTCCTGCAGTTGATCCTGTAACAACCAGATAGAAACGGGATCTCAAATGATCTTTCAAATAACCCCGATTTCAAACTGGAACTTGACTGAATGACAAACGGGCACGTCCAAACAATATTCCTTTTGGTATTTAAACACAGGGTGCATTTTTAAATGTGGAATGAATGACAACGGTTTCCAAGTTCTCGACTTCACGTAATACGCGGCATTATGACGTTTGTTTTTTGTTTCTGTGAAACGGTCACTGTTCTATTACCTAATCGTTCGAATTTTCTATTCGAGAACAAATGAAGGACTGACCTTGAGATGCGCAATCATTTCATTCCTCTGCTGCAGCTCTTCTTCCTTCTCTCTCTTCACCTCTGTGAGCTGTCTCTGTAAACTCTTCACCCGCCTCCTTCCTTCCTCCTCCCTGCAAGCCACGTACAATCATCAACATCAGACTTCACAGATTAATGGCTTATTCACACTGCACGGGACCGGGGTAGGTATAAACAACGGGAATTTGATTAATGGGTCCTAATATATTGTAACCAAATGTTCATATTGGTCTGAGACAGAGCAGGAGCCAGGACTCATTGTTTCTTATTGTGCCAGTCCAGTTCAATGTACCTGTCCCAGTCCCGTTCCCGTGAAGTGTGAACAAGCCATAAGCTTCACATCAAATATAATTCAAAGATTATGTAAGGCGCATTGTACTCACTTTTGTATGGTTTCTTGAAGTCGTGCTTTCTTTTCCTTCTCCATAGCAACAGCGTCAATAAGAGTTTCGTAAGTTCCGCCCTGAGACAGCTCCATCAGCGTCCCCTGGAGAACGCGCTCCAAGAACGATCTGCAACAAACATAAACGGTCGTTTGTAGGATTACAGGTAACGAATATGATAGAATTATGCTTCAAAATGGGAATTATAAATAATATTTCCTGTCCACAAACGGTTCAAAAATTAATGGTGAACGCAGTAAAAGCTTAGTTTGACGGTCACTTCATTGAATGGCCATCTCACACAAACGTTCGTACCATTAAGGCCTGTTCACACCGAACGACTCCGCCAACATCACCGTGACATTGATGAGCAGCACTTTTGATCTTTCTGACGGGCACTGTGATGGACAGAATGGTTTGCAGACCCGATAGTCCCCAATGTTATAGGGTCGTTCAGTTTGGATGTACCTTTAAGGTCTGTTCACACCAAACGACTTCGTCACTGTCAGTATACCGTTGATGAGTGACACCTTTGATCTTTTTGACAGGCACTGTGATGGGTAGAATGGGTTAAAGACTCATTTTGTACGTCAGTGCACCGTTTGTTACAGTGACGGTGACGGAGTCGGTCGGTGTGGCTGAACCTTAATGTCTATCACATTTCCTGTTGTTGAGGGCGGTCACCTGTCCCCTGTGCATGCAAACTGTCTCAAGGTCTGTTCACACGTAACGTTTGTGTTTTCGTCAACCTTCAAGTTTAATATTGTACCTATGGTGACAGAAACGCAAATACAGACTCGAAGTCCGTCACCATTGACATAATGCTTAAGTTAACGCAAACATTGACGTCGACGAAAACGTAGATGTAAAGTGTGAACAAGCCTTTACCCATTGGTAACCGTGAAAGAGAGCATTTCTCTATTGCTTTTAATCTTGCATAATAAAGTGGCGCACCTGTCCTGCTGAACCTTCTCGAGGTTGTCCGAGGTGAGCGGGCTCTGCTTGAGTCCTCGGCCGAACACGTGCGTGGCGTTACGTAGCTCCCCGGCGAGGGTCTGCGCATCCCGGTGAGCCTCGGCTCTCCTCTCCGTGAGAGCGTGGCCTCCTCCAGCGAGACCTTCGCCTCGCATCCCCGCCTTCTGCGACACCATCTGCTCGTAACGACTCTCCAACCGGTTCTGATTCTCAACCAATTGCGAAATCTCATCGTCTACGATCTGACATATGAAAACCATTCAAACTCATAAGGGTGTATTTGCACAAAGCAAAGACCAACGGGTAAGGTAATTTAGTGTGAATGCGCTTTAAGGTCCATCCACACTGAGCGACTCCATTACCGTCGACGGGCGGCACCTTTTTATCCTTTTGACCGCACAGAGACGGGCAAAATGGGTTGCATATCTATTTTGTTCATCAACGTGAGGACATCCATAACAGAGTAACTTGGTTTGAACAGATGTTAAAGGCTTGTTCACACCGAGTGACTCTGTTATGGATCTCATTATGTTGACGGGCAAAATGGTATGCAACCCATTCTGTCGATCACAGTGCCCATCAAAAAGATCAAAGGTGCCACTCGTCAACGTTACGGTGACGTGACGGAGTCGTTCGGTGTGGATGAACCTTTAAACCGTGTTTACATCAGGCGAAAGTGAAAGCGATTATATTGACATGAGACCTATTTGAAAAGGAACACGACAGTGAATTACTGTATCCTTAAGAGCCTCTCTCTGACCATTACATTTTTATATGAAATTTTGCTGTACAATTTCGAAATAAACTAAACTCTATGATGAGCTCTGCACCTCCCTCAAGTGAAGAGTTTCAGTGAAGTGTCTCAGCTCAGGAAGTTTACATGCTGTTATTTCAACAAAGTCAGGTATGAATTGATTCATTCTCCTGGCTTCTAATTTATCACTGAGATCCTTTTGTCTTTTGGGGAAAGGGATGGAGATAAAATCGCAGTAAACCCCTCTCCCTTTGAGGTTTTCTGGAACTGAATTATAAGTATAGAGGGACGTATCCAGGATTCTGTGTTGGGCGCTAACCCTGTGAGGAGCGTTAACCTACTTCTTTTGTGATCAGATAGTACATGTGATGAAACTTTGCCATTCAATTCTGATCTGTGGCATGGCCCAGAATTTAAATGCAATTGACAAGCTTCATTTGACCGAGGTGCGAGACCCTCACAGACTTCAATGTATTTCGAAATTGTAAAGCAAAGTTTCATGTATGTCGATGATCAAAAAATCGCCGAGGATACAATTCAGAAAACGCCTTAAAACTGGATGGTTGGCACCCCATATCCTTTTGAAAGCTCGTCAAAAAGATTATGCCAGGCTACGAGTTTTGTATCTTCTACAGGAATATGTCAGTTTGAACTGCACTGAACTAACCTCATCAGCATCAGGCTTCTCTTCGTATGACGCTGGCATAATCCGGCCCAGGATCGCGAGTTGATCCACACAGTCCTCCAGCACTGTGGCCACATGTATAGCCTCCACGCCGCTCAACATCTTGTGACTTTTGGAGCAGACAAACTGCAAGGTCAAACCGAGGAAATATCAGACACACCTATTACACACATGACTTACAACATAAACATAACAATATTTATATATTCCCACGTTAACTCTTTCATTTAAGAGCTTACCTGATCCTAAATCACGCTTATTTTAAGCAAAATCGTGTAGTTTATTGCATTGAGGTACTTTCACATCCCGCCATGTTGTTTACCTTGGCAACTAGGTCGCCAATGTGTGGTGACATCTGCCGTTAATAATCTGACAGGTCAACACAAATTTCCTCACCGGAAGTCTTTTTCTGCCATCTTTACTATATCGCGGTAAGGCCAAGGAGATACGCTACAGAAAACAAGAAATTTATCTATATTGTGACGATTTTATGCATCAGTTTGAAGAGAATAAGTTAGATCAATATCTTAAGAGTTCCTTAAAGCTTACGAAATGGGAAAATATCTTTAATTTCTGTGGATGCAATAGGATTTGTTTTCCTTCATTCCCCATAAAAACAGCATGGAAAGTGACAAAAACTTTGTAATAAACCCAGTTACATCACAGAAATGAGCACTGATTTGGCCGTGTAAGAAAGTCAGAAGTGACAGGGTTAGGTTTTGTTGACATGTAATGTTGTCAGTAAACTTTTTCATAAATTTCGACTTCGTTTTGCAGTGGCACACCATGGCTGAAGAGGGTACTAAAGCTCCAAAGAAAAACAAGCCCAGGAAGGCAGGGCGGTGAGTAGAGCTAGAATAAAAATACATTATGGCATGTAGCCCGTGTGCTGCATGATTTCCAAATAGCCCCAGTGATGTGGACTACACACATTAAAGATTTATCAATGTTAAATGATTATCCAAAGTCTCTCCAGTCTGAGGGGCTATGACAAAAATTGCCCGAGCGATAATTGTGTCCAGTGTCTGAGCGATAATGATCCAACTCAAACAGTTGCATGTTACTGTACCTGTTAATGCTGCCCAGGCAATTTGTAGTTAATATTTGGCGGGGAGTTGATTTTTGTTGCCAGAACCTTGAGGTGGTCAAATAAAATTATGACTGGAAACGACTGACATTCGGGTTAAGGGCTGTTTACACGTAACGACACCGTCACCGATCCCGTTCCCGTCACCGTCAAGTTTACATTGTGTTAATAGTGGCGGACTGTTTGACAGGCAAAATAGGTTCCGGACCCATTCTACCCATTAGATAGCCCGTCACCATTGGCACAATTATAAAACTTGACGGGCACGGGGTCGGTGACGGTGTCGTTACGTGTAAACAGACCTTTAGGCAGTAGGAATATGTGTAGTAATAGTTAACAGTGAAATTCGTTCTACACAAACCTTCCTTTTCTTGACATTAACGATGAAATCCAAATTAGAAAAAAAGGGGAGACAGTGGCGGATCCAGGATTTCCCAGATGGGGGCACTAACCCAACCCTCGAGGTGGCGGCGCCAGCCTATTATTTGGCCAAATTTTTGCTGAAAACTGCATGAAAATGAAAGAAATTCTAGTAACGAGAGTGCGTCTCTGGCATCCCCTGGATCCACCAATAGAAGGGGCTAATTTCAGTTATGACCCCCCCCCCCCACACACACACACACACACGCGCGCACATGTGCAAATTGTCGACTATGAATGTAGGAAGTTTGAAAAGGATTCTTTTTTCTAATTTTGAGTATTTTCAAGATATAATTTGCCTTCAGGTTCATGGCCACTGAAATCAAATGGTAAATGTAATTGTTAGTTGATTTGAGTCGTGTTTACCAACCTGAATTGGTCCCGCGAAACTTTGGGATCCTCCGTAGTTGAAAGTCCTCCTGCGTGAACGCAAGAGGCATACCGCCAGCCGCGTAGCAAGTGCTCGCTCTACTGTCCCATCCTGGGGAGTTGGGGGAGGGGTACCCCAACCTTGGATAGGGGAAGGGGTACGCTGGCAGAGCTGAAAATAAGGATCCGAGGCCAGTCGTCAAACTGGACGACCTGACAAAATTTTCACTTGCCCGGATCATCTCTTAACTTGTCTGAATAAATAAATTTGAAAAAAATTTAATTTGACAACTACATTTATTGCTATCTAGTCACACACACTGCAAAAAAATCATATCTTATGTTCATTATATTAAATTTTATAATCTATCTTAGAATATTTGTGACTTTCTCCTGAAATTTCTAGTTGTCCATCCGGACGACCAGATCTTAAAATCAGGTTGCCCGGAAAGAAATCTAGTCATCATTGACGACCGGACGAGCGTTATTTTCAGCTCTGGGCATGCTGAGTTAAATCCTTAGACCCTATTCACACCGATCGAGAGCGTTGCCGCTTGGAAAATGGGTACGGGTCTAGCGGCATGTGCAATCAAAATCAATGTATTCATTTCC
Source organism: Haplosyllis leylae (assembly GCA_038406175.1). Classification (NCBI taxonomy): domain Eukaryota; kingdom Metazoa; phylum Annelida; class Polychaeta; order Phyllodocida; family Syllidae; genus Haplosyllis; species Haplosyllis leylae. The sequence goes on from JBCAUG010711426.1 coordinate 7,792, forward strand.
AAGCATTGCCAGTAGCAGCAACTCTCTCGCTCGGTGTGAATAGACCCTTAAGTTCTTCATCGAGTATTTCTTTACACATTTCTCGGTACATACCACCGTTGGCTCGATTACGCAACGAGAAATCTCAAAGGTAGACACGGGATTACTGAATGTAGTCACAAGGGATGAAATTTCGTTGATGCGTAATATAAATCTTGACGTTGTAACTTTACAAAACGTACATTCTCCTGACTGGCAGAAACAACTGCTCCGAGTCGAATCAAAGTCAAAATACCTAACGCAAATAGCACCGATCAGTGGAAAATTAGGCACCTGGTGTTTCAACAAGTTAAGATAATACTGTTAAGTAAACCTTACAAATTAACTGCACATTCCCTGAAATTGAAAATCTGGTCATCAGTAAAACAGCATCAAAGAGAACAAGAATATTTCAAACCGGGGCTGGGGGTCGTTAAATGTTCCTTCAAGGAACTTTTACAGTGGACAATCTTGAAATCCAGTCATCTGAATCAAATTAACTTTCAAATGAAATACACAGTTCAGAAGGTAGTATGTTTGATTTGTTTTTTAATCATTTTGAGTTTAATTTTGGACCTAAATATTTGCATACTATTTTATCCAGAAAGGTTTGAAATGACAGTGTGGACGAGTGGTTTGCTAAATCCACTTGTCCACGCTGGTTGTGGGCCACAAGGTTGTTGACGATGTACTGGATGTTATATTTGAGGCCACCAGATTGTCTCAGTTTGAAATTTAAGAGATTCTAAATCACAGGGAGCGCTGAAATCAAGTACGTGTACACTACGAATCACAAAGGTGGAAGGAAAAGACGAACTACAAATTAAATTGCATACATTGTTCCAAAAATACGTTCGTTGCAGCTGATGTAAAAGACTTTCTAATTGTACTATTTCTGAACTAATTATAGTTTACGTTTGAAGAAGCAATGCTTCGCTGAGTCACATTAGTCTCAGATTTGTAAACATCTCTGAAAATTACGTCTTAAATGAACTTTATTTATTAGTTGCGTTAATTTAATCTTAATTTAACTCTCTTTTCTCTCGTTTGTTCAGTGTTGGTCATTCTGATCTTATCTGTTCTGGTGTTACTATGAAAATAATTCAAGCACACATTAAACATAACAATGTAATCAGTACTTACTTTTAAACTGAGATGTCCGTGCTGGTTGGTCGGCTGGTGGGCAGGAGGAATTATTCTCCACTTCTATCTGTCTTTCTGTCTGTTCTTCTCTTACTCGCAGTTGTGGTGTACTGGTTTTGAAGTATGCAGTATGGTACATAATAGTTTGGAAGTATGTTTTAGTATGGAACATAGTTTGTGCGTATGATTGGTGGTGGTCACGGTGATTTGATAAGTCGGCATCACGAGCTCTTTCAGCAGCTCTGATGAAACGGTTGTCTCTGTACCGCCGAAAGCTTTAATGACACATATCCATTTTCATTTCATGATGGAAAGGGATTCACACTATCCCAATTATTCCTTGTTGCGGGCCTCGTTTAGACGTTTCACTCAGAGACTGCGGCGGGTAAATCAACAAACACATTACGCCTGACCTGCTATTTTTCCGGTACTTCTTGATAGTGCTTTCTTGCGCAGACAAATTATTATTATTGAGAACTCATGTTTTCGTATAATGTCCACTGCTGGATGACCACGCCTCTAACTTGCTGCACATGTACAATCAAACATATCCATCCGTAACGATACCATATTTTCTCTGACACGCGTCGCCTAGGCGACGGTGTTGCCATGGTTATCATTTTAAAACACCTGTACATCTCAGTGCAACGATTGGTAAAATGACCTGTTGCCTGGTGCAGAGCCAAGTTCATCAAATAATTTATTGCGTAGCTCGAACTTCGAGGCCAGCTTTTCATTTTTTTCTGCAAATTTCATTATTATTCGAACATTTGATCGTCAACCATCACTTTATCTTACAAACAGCAAAACTGAATCAATACATACACACTAACTTGTCTTACACAATTGTTTTCAGTTCATGTTATCCGTTTTACTTCATCTTAACCTATTCTCATAAGACTAACTTCAATACATACACAATGAAGGTTTGTACTAATCAAACACCATGATCATCTTTCGTGAGAACATTTCCTGTACGTAGCTGTGAATATTCCCAACAACTGCTCTAACCTTTACATCTCAAGAAATCTTTCACTCAAGTTTACAACTATAGCAACTCATGACTGTTTATCTCGGAGCTGTGCGCTTTGGTTCTTTTTAAGTAACGTCCTCTGACCCTCCTGCACAATTAGATCAGTACAGCAACGAGAGACGCCACTTGAATTATATCATGTAACTTCATTCGTCTAAGCTTCTCGCATCTTCATGCCTAATTATTTTGAGTTTTCACAACTTTTAGCAACACACCCTGCCAGTCGTTTTACAAAGGCTTGTTCTGACCTTCGGTCCCTCTCCGCTCTCAGAAGTGTGAGCAGACAAACTGGACAAGAAAAGAGAGCAAGCATATCATTACACATGATGACCCTTTTTGGAATTTCTTTCTATGATGAATAAAATGAATCAATGAACGAGAGGGCAGCACATAAATTCTATTTTAACTACACGTGAAAGACAAGAATTTTAATAATAATAATAATAATAAGAGCCGACAAAACGACTGAACAAGACCCAACTATTACAACCCTTTTTAATAAGTTGACAAGTTGAATGATCCATATTTCCTCTTGTCGGAAGGTTGGTATCTCTTTACGAAGTTTGGTTGAATTTGTACAAAAATATGCACAAAGCACTAGTGTAGTATAGTACGCCATGCATAAATTGTTCTGAATAGCAAAAAAGTGATTGAACTTGAAACACTTATGATTATCCTAATGTATTAGTTATACCTACTAAAATTGTTTCTAGATCTCAATATTCCTACTGTACTATCGTTTCTAAGATTCCTTTAAACACATGAAATAACCTAGTTATATTAAAAGGACAGAATAAAAATTATTACATACATCAATAATAATGTCTGCAGGTATCAACAAAAATACATATTCAATGAATTGAGTTGATTTTGTTCTCACATCTCTCAACAACTACTACTTAAAGTGTCTGACTTTATAGTACGTATGTAAGTTATTCATACACTCTATAAGCCTAAATATAACTACTGAATGAATGATGATGCGCAACATTGATGAATAATGTCTATTTCATAGATGGGGAATATACTTCACTCCCCCACGTATTACATAATGTACATGTCAGCTTCTTGGGTGTTAGAAATAATCTAACCAATTAGTTGAGCGACCCTTTCTATCACATATTTCTAAACTATATATAAGATGTATACAGCTACGATCCTGATTAGTTAAAGAATGATCATCACATGAAACTTGTTCACATTGTACAGAGGGTTGTTTGTATATAGCACTGGCCCTATTATATGGCGAGGACCATGCGAGATGACAAAATCTCATGTCCACAATGCAATACTTCATCGTGGTGAATTCTGAACGAAACCTCCCTAAGATGGTTGTTGACAATGGAAGTCATCTTTGCAAGCCACTAAAAAACTTTTCAGTTGTCCTTTTTCAATTCAATATTTTATATGGAGCATGTTTCTAAGAATTGGCGCATTTAATTCAAATAAGAGTGCATATCCTCATTGTAGATTTTTAGCCATTCTCATACGTCCGTTTCAATGCTGACGTTATTTATGGGATTGTTGGATTTTGTGTGATTTTGCTTATTGTGCTGCTCACTACCGGGGTTGAGACTGACCCCTTCTTCCATCTCCATTATGTCGGACGCACTATACGAAGTCACAGAGCCTTTCTTGCCACCGCGAGGGAAGTTAGGACAGCTCTGAACGTGCACATAGTTCTGCTTGTCCTCATTGTCCGTTTCCCTATGGTAGAAGTAGTTGAAGTTCGATACTATAACAGGTACTGGCAATGCAATAGTTAGTACACCAGCAATTGCGCAGAGTGAACCAACAAGTTTTCCCCATACTCCTATAGGTCTCATGTCACCATAACCCACCGTCGTCATGGTTACCACGGCCCACCAGAAAGCGTCGGGAATACTCTTGAAGTGAGAATCTTCCGAGTCGGCTTCAGCAAAGTACACTGCACTAGAGAATAATATCACTCCAATGAATAGGAAGAATATGAGAAGTCCAAGCTCTCGCATACTCGCCTTGAGTGTCTGTCCGAGAATTTGTAATCCTTTCGAATGTCTTGAGAGTTTAAATATTCTAAAAACTCGCACCAGCCTTATAACCCTCAAGATAGCTAGGGACATAGCTTGGTTGTTGGATTTGCTCTCGTCAGCAATAACAGTTCCAAGGGTGATGAAGTAGGGAATGATAGCAACAATGTCGATGAGGTTCATGATGTTCTTGAAGAAACCTAGTTTTTCCGGACATGAGGCGAATCGCACGAGCAACTCCGACGTAAACCATATAATACATGCGGTCTCTATTATGAAAAACGGTTCACTGAACTTGGGTATGTCATCCTCTTCAATAGAAGCCAGATTTGTGGTACTGGTACCATTGGGACTGGTAGTCTCTGTGTCATTAACAACCCTATAGTGTTTGAACTCCGGTAAGGTTTCCAAGCAGAATATAACAATGGATAATAAGATGATCGACACAGAAAATATAGCAATGAGTCGAGCAGGCATTGAGCTTTCTGGGTACTCAAAGAGCAACCAGACACGCCTTTGGAATTCATTTTCAGGAAGAGGTTTCTCCTCCTCCTTGATAAAGCCTTCATCTTCCCTGTATTTTTCAATGACTTCTTCGCCAAGTTCGTAAAATTTGATCTCCTCCGAGAATACATCCAATGGCACGTTCACAGGCCGCCGTAATCTGCCTCCGCTTTGGTAGTAGTAAAGGATGGCATCAAAACTTGGCCTGTTCCGATCGAAGAAGTATTCATTCCGCAGAGGATCGTAGAATCTGTTCCTCTTCTGAGGGTCCCCAAGTAAGGTCTCCGGGAACTGACTGAGGGTTTTCAGCTGGGTCTCGAACCTGAGCCCGCTGACATTTATCACCACCCTCTCCGAGCATTCATAGTCACTGTTGCCCATAACTTGTGTGTCCTCCGGATTTGCATTATCCTCAGCATCTGCCAACTTTGGGAAGGACCTGGAATTGTGAATAGGAGACCTTGTCAAATTACCTGTTTGTTGTTTCAGTGTATTCGCGTTTATATAGGCTGGAATTGGGCCGCCATTGCCCTCTACCCCTGCCATAGCCACTTCCATCCTGTAGTTTTTTAAGTGAGGGCGCAGGACGGGGGTTAGCCCCCAACGCTCTATAAACTCCAATGTCGAAATTTTGCCGTTGTGTAGTTCTGGGGGAATATGGCGGACAGCAGATTAGATGCAAGGCCCGGATGCACATTTTGACGTCACACCATGCACAGTTTTGCTCGCGGTTTACCTCAGGACAAATTTTGCTGCATAGAACCTACTGTCTCCATGTCATGTCCACATTATTATTTCACAACATTTTATACAGGATTGCTAAGCTTTTCGAAAAACTAAAACAAGCCCAAGTTAGCTGTCAAATGAAGGATATCGGTGACATTTGGAATAAATAGAAAGCGCAGTGATATATAAATGTCAGACATGGATCAAAAGGTGCCATATAATGCAAGTTCTGATTGGTTTATTATCATCTGTGAAAATATGTAAACAAAAGATAAATTAAAACCTACATGTCATTTTCTCAGACAACAGCAGCAATGCGCGATGTATTATTCCATTCGCATTGGCATTCACATGTTTACTGTCATAGCATTAATCCCCTTTGCAGTGAGCGGCATCAAAGTACTTGACATGTTAATTACATGATCGACCAACCAGCAAGCTGTTCTCACAGCCAACTTGGGCAGCTCACCATCATACTGAGTGATGCGGTTTCAGTTAGAGCACTACATTGCGGCCTGCACTCCAAAATTTGCTGGCTGCTTTAGAGTCAATTTGTTGATCAATTTATCCTAGTAGTTTATACTCCAAATATAAATGGTGCAATTTCCACAGAATTACCCTGATGACAGCCAAAATTTCAAAAAACTTGTAGTGCACATTGTGGATTGGTCGCGGATGAACACATTTACCACGCTGCCTACAGACCGGCCAGTTACAACGCGCACCTGCTGCTGCTGAATTTTTCGCTTTTTTTAAAATTTAAGGTACAAGGTAAACGAAAGGGAAGCCATGCAGACGTGAAAGATTCAATTCGTCAAAATTACGTGGTATTTTGCTAATTTTAGTCAAGATCTGTTAGATTAAGCAGCATAGTAAGTGAAAGAAATCGTAGAGCATTAGTAGGAAGAGGAAGAAGCCATCTTGGGTGAAGCATGACGCAGTATTTGCCACCGAACTTGCTGGCTTTGTTCGCCCCGAGAGACCCAGTACCGTATTTACCACCACTCGACAAACTACCTCACGAGAAGAAATTAACACCATACATCGGAGTTGCACAGTTCTTGCAAGAGTTTGAGGTAACTTTATGTTCTAAAGACGTAGTAGAGAAAGTCTATTCTAATAGCTTAATGTTGTGAAATAATTAGTTTCATAATAAGGCTTTAACATAATTTCAGTTTACCTACAGCATTAGATCTATGGGAATAACGTGTTCGGATGCATTTGAAAGTATGATTAAGCGTGTACAACGTTAGATTTTCAGCTATGTTTGATCAGTTTGGAAGAATTTTTGGCCACGCGTGTACTTCAAAGAATCAGCAGTCCAGATACCAGCACTCTGTTGCAATAAATTTTGTTTTCAGCAATAGTTCAGTTGATAGCGCCCTCAAATCATTATACTAAAATCGTTCAGTTTCAATGTATGTTTCTTTTCAGCATTGAATGGACACATTGCATCATGTTCAATATCAAACCTAGCTGCCAGATTAAGGTCATTGTTGTCGGTGTAAAATTTCTTTCAACTTTTTAAGAAATCATGGTGACTAAATAATTTTGCTTGGCGGCAGCATTACAAGTTTTTCAGACGTGACTACAGCTTTTTTCCAATGTTCATCTCAAATTACTGTCCACATGAAAAACCCAAACTTAACGTGCTGAGATAAATCATTCAGTACGTTTGGTCTACTGTTTATTGGAAAATGTCAACATCTGTTGATAATTTTCTCAAATATCAACTTGTCCGTCTCGGTAAGTGATGTGAAAATCACAACTTGCCTGACAGCAAAATCCACTCATCATTTACGAACAGAAGTTTCCTCTTGTGTGCCAATTTTTTTTTCTTGAAGAACAAAATCTGTTAACATACTGATTCTTGTGCTCATCGTTTATGTAAATTAAAGGACATGACATTGACATGTTCTTTCAAAATTATTAGAAGAAGTATCACACTTTCCATGGTAGCATGTGGGAACATTGTTTTTGCTTGTTGTTTATTATTTTGAAAACAGATGCCCTCTCCCCAATCCTTCAAAAACACTGATGCCGTTAGCACTGGACCGTTGTCTCGCGGCCACCTATTTTCACTTCATCTTGTTTGGCATTTTACTGGCGCAGGCTGGCCATCAAAGTTCAAGTTATATTTTATCGGTATTTTGTTTATATCTGCAAAATGATAAACTAGAAAAAAACTTTACCAAACATGGTTCTGAGTATCTATTCAAATGGCAAAATGTTATTCGATCGCAATATTTCTGAAATTTAACCTTGTGTTTCCCACTGTTCCGGGCGGGCCACCCACTTTTGAAACTTAAAGACAAAGACAGGAAAGTAATAGTAATTTATCTAAAGGAATGCCACACTTGTGGTGGTTGCGTGGATTGTGCAAAGAAATGTTCTTACTGACACAAAACACACGCAATGCCACTTGAAAGTGAATTACATGTTTTGAACGGATCCGTCGGGTCTTAGCGGTATTGTGCACTTTTCCTGAAAGCTAAATATCTGGCCTACAATTTTTTGTCCGTCAACTTGTTTAACATGTTGGTCATCTACATCCAAACTGGATCTAAATGCTTATTGATCAACACGGACCACGCCTCACTGGTTTCTACCAGTTATATGTCTTTGTATAGATATATACCTACAAGTTCTGCATGGATGTTCCGAATCATGCGCTGTGTGGAAGTGAGGAATTATTTTCATAGTGATAAATAAAAACTTTTAGATATCGGATCCCCCCATTAGTCTATACTTACATATAATCATCTGGTATTGGAATAGCATCTCGATGAAGAGGAGCTTCACCATGTTTATCTGCTATTATTTCCAGTTCGACATTTGGAGCAGCTAGTTTTGCGGTTGTTTTGAGTGGTGGAAGAGGTACTTTCTCACCACTGTTATCCTCTACTTCACCAACATTGCTATTTAAATCAGGTCCAGATTTTTCCGTGGCTTTTGTCGCACTACTTGAACTTTCCTTCTTATGTGCAGATCCGTCTTTAAATTCCAACTCCCCAATCATTATCATCAACTTTATCCGAATTACTTGCAACTGTTTCTACATTTTTATCAATGTTGACATTTTTGTCCCTTAGTTTCTCGTACATTTTGCTCTATCAGTCGGCGGTTGAAAGTTTTCATGGTTGGGAGCCAGATGTTACTATGTGGTATTGTAGGACGAACCAATGAAGACGAAACGAATCCGGGGCTGCAGCCCTCCCTTCTACTGGTCTGCCTCTTGCCTTGACTGAACTAAGTAGCCTTCGATAAGAGGTATTTTTAGGTCCTGTACCAACACAAGGCTCACCATGCTTTACTTACAGGTAGAGGTTGTCAGATTGTGACGAGGACTGTTCATTTGGGTTTTTTTTACGTGTCATTAATTTTATTAATAGGTACGCGTACGGTTTTTTGTCTGGAAAAATATTACGGGCGCTGTGGGTCGGTACTCCAGTCGCTCTTCTGCTACTTGAACGTAGTTGTAACACAAATCATGATTTACGTTCTCGTACAAAATCATATTGTCGCAACAAGAAAGTGTACTGCAACTTAAACATGATACTTGCAATATGTGATCTTTTAAGAAAAACGTTTTTTAAAAAAAAAAATTGGAGGACGTAAGTCCTTTTCGTGGGGTCACTGATACCCCTGTTTTGGACTTCTGGTGACGTCCGGCCTGGGTAAAAACTTGAAATTGTTTTGCCTAGTAAAAATATTGTTTGTGATACCTTAGTTTCACTTGATTCGTTTCATACCTGTTTATCTTTAGAAACCTTGATCTTTGCTGCTATTTGTGAATATTATCCATTAAATTAAAGGGTGGGGTATGAAGTTAAATGTAGAAGAAACGTGATTCAAAATCCTACTTGGTCTGTGTCACATTGTCAAACATCTGTTCTTCCGAACAACATTCACAATAATATGCGGAAATATTTAAGCCAGCTTCCAGCCCTTATTACCAGATCTGTTGGTAGTTCATAAGCCACGTGAATATTCTACTCACATGGCGATAATAACGATAATAAATCCTGTAAGTGTGAATTGACATAAAAAAGGAACCGCGACAGTAGCTTTTTCATGGTGCATTCACACTGCCCGATTCCGATAGTCTCCGATTCCAATTTTCGATATGTTGTTGTGCAACCCATATCGGAATCTGAAGTAGAATAGAAATTGGAATCGGACAGTGTGCACTCCCTCAGAGACGGCACTTTACGCGGGACAAGTTTTTCAGTTTCGATGCAGTCGGTGTGGTCTCACCGGAAATGTCATTCCGGGTGAAAAATATGCCCCACATCTAGAATTCGGACTGGAAATTAGTACTTTGGTGCAGCATCGTTATTTTGCTTGTGATGCTGTGTTTGTTGATATAACATGAGGAGAATAATGAATTGGTGCATTTGATTGCGTATCTAGTACGTGTTTCTAAGTTTTCCAGAAGTGACTTGCTGTTCCGCGGTGCTTTAAAAGCTGACCCCGAGATTTGATGGTGAAAGATGAAAGTTGTCATGGTCGAACAGCGTATCAAAGAAATCTTACCATCATTCACAAACTTTTAAATTTTTGATTATTCACACTTTCAGATGTGATTTTGTTGTTTGACTCTCAGTTGCTTGCGCGGCTACCTACGTAGAGATTGGTCTCCTATTGTATGCTATTACGAGTGTATATGAACCGAAGAATCACTGCACGTTTACGAAACTTCTGCCACCGTCACTACATACGTCAGTGAGGCTCATATGTACAAAGATTCCCTAGCATAATGAAGAAAGGACTGGGTTACAGGAGAAAAAAGAAGGTTAGGAAGTAGTTTCCCACCCCACCCAGACTTTTGCTTACTTGTACCCATTGCCTTTCGACACAAGGCAGGAAGTGGACCTTCGGCATTGATTTTGCCTGATAACCATCAAGAAGACTGCATGTTATGCACTAAGTTAAGCTGACCACAAGGCTTTAGGTACTGGACTAAGGTTGAAATTGGAGTAACCATAGTATTTCTCCTTGTGTCCAATTCTTTCTTTTTCACAACCATATTTTAGAAAATCAAGAACCAGCATCACCACCATTGTATCAGATACAATGAGAGGTAGAACGTCTGCAACGCCGTCAATTGATTTGGGGTCACAGTGAATGAATAATAGTTGAGTCCTTTGTTCCTTGTCGCTTTGGAAATACGGTGGACTAGCGTGAGGTTTTTCATGAAGGAGAACACCCCCCCCCCCCCAAAGCCCCACCAAAATGTTTCATTAGGTTTTTCGTTGTGGTTGGTTTGTCCTGTTAATCCCACAGGATGCCTACCATTTCCCAGAGCACTTTGTATATTTAGCTTGTAGCAAAAATATTTACCGTCAAGTGAGATAGAGGGTATTGCATAAATATCACTGTGCTCAGAGAGGCCGCTTATTAATTACCCTATACCTGTGTGGTTCCCATTGAACCTTTGTGCAGGGAAAAAATGTTGGAGAGGGTTGAAATATCAGCCAGAAGGGCTTCAACCCCTTTTAACTTGGTAACATTTTGCGAATAGAAATGTCGTTTGTTTCTGTATTATCTCCAGCTGAACCATTAATTGGAACATAATTAGATTATTTCTGCGGGCATATTTTAGACTACAGCTGAAGATCTGTTATTATACTAGCTGGTTCTCGTGCCTCGCAATTCAAGTAAAACTGTTGACGTTTCTCAGTGACAACGCATGTTGAAATGTTTGTATTATGCATCTATTCAGATCCATTGCAAGATCTTTATGTCAAAAAATGGAAGGTTTGCTTTGATAAGTGAAAGGTTTTCAAGGTCACAGGGAGCTGTAAACCAGTACTGGTCAAGCATCAAGGGCGATTAGATCAGATTTTACAATATGTCTGAATCACGCTGACTGACCATAACGTCGCGACCTTGTATCGCAGCACTCTACGCCTTTCAAGTAGAACTGTATTGACAAACAGTTTGCAAAATGTAGGTTATCTGTAAGTTGTACAAACATCTTCAGAGGTGAACAAACCGAGGAACGTGCTTTTGTTGTTTAATTAACAGAATCCACGTGTTACCGAGTTTTCCCAGTTCCAGATCATTCTGTAAGAATGAACTGAATATCTGGAACTGCGATTACCTCGAGTGGGATCTCGGTTATAAGCATCTGGCAACCGATATCATAGAATTATTTCATTGTTTGAGAGGCAACTTCAAATGGAACGAGGCAAAATTGGCAGCTATTCAGGTGCTCAAGGTATTTTTACCCAGCTTGAACTGGTAATAGATGTTTGAAACCCTTCTCGGTTCCAATATTCCAGACAACTGTTCCACTCGCATTGTTGAGCAAACTCCAATGATTCGAAGTGCTCTTAAATAGATTTTTGTTTACAACAGGCCTGTTTTTATCAGTGTCAGTGACAATCATTGGAAGAGTTTCAGGTTTTTGTACCAAAATAAAATGGCTGTAGTTTTTTTTTTTTTTTTTGTGGATTCATGCATGTGAGTGACTAACCTAACTCCTGTGCTTAGTGGTGAAGTAAGAGTGGTTTTTCATTCATTTTCAAGACAAACTTCCAAGAAAGAAAGTCCAATAAATACATGCTCAAAACTAAATCAGATTGGGAATTGATTGGGAAGAATCCTGGAGTTTTGATCCGGGCTGATCCCTTACCTGAGTCCCGAGCTCACAGACATGGGCTTCGGCGGGCGCCCACCGCCAACACCTGGCGTTGATGATATCCGAGCCAACGCCATGATACGCATCCACTTGACTTGATGCGCAGCGCACGATCGCCGTTTCACCAATTCGATTGAGCTTGCCTCACCCGCTATCCAGATGGGATCTGATAGATCACCATCATCTAGTACGACAGATAGACTCGAGTCTAAATCCAGTGAGTACTACAGCCATGTACTACACATCGGTAGGGGCCGCCTCCCCCTCCTCACAGAACCTGTTCATAACCATCAAACAGTGACGTCTTCCTAGACATAACGGTAATGGCGAAGCGTCGGTCCATGGTTTCGGTTTTCCTCTTTTTTACGTCAGGTCTTCAAACCTTAGAACGTTACCGTTGGTCTTCATAAAAGTGAAGGTTCTTTCTTTAACTTCGTGAAGATAGTTGCCTATTGCGTCGTGATTGGTTTTGTTGTTGTTACACCTCACGGCTTCGAACAGTTGTTTGATTCTGGCGTTATGTAACTTCTAGTCCGGCGCGCATTGACTGATCTTAAGAAATCAACGGTTTCTTAGTATGTTTTCCGTGGTTTAGAGCATATATCAAAAACATCTACAACTATCCGTGTCTGACTTTACGCTGCTGAAACCCGAGAAGCTAAATCCTTGAAACGTCTCTAACGTTTCGACTTCTACATGCACCACAGAGACTCTGATTTCTTGTTGTATCTTACATAGTTGTGTGGCAGGCCCTCGGTTCACTTTCACTGCCTGACCCGGTTATCCAGCTGTTTTCATCTGCTAAATGCGTTTAACCAACCACTGCATGAAAGTGTATTCATATCATTCTTGCTTCTGCCGTGGTGGTCCGTTATGTTATTGTAGTACGTTCTTGGTACATCGGGTATTTTTGCCGGGTCGCCGTTACTATCATAGTGCCGATATTTCGATATCTTTTATGCTACAGGTGCCACTAATAATACTTCCCCCGCACTTACTTCTGAAGCACATTTCAATAACATGTTAATCCGCTTATCCTAATGTGAAGTGCTGTGTTTTGGCATCTCTCTTCACCCTCGAGCACCTCAAGAGCCAAAAGTTCCAAAACATGATATTTGTGAGAACAAGTCGTCATCAATAATTCTAGCAGTACACGGTAAGTAGCTTGAGGGTTCTTCTTTGCTACCAGCGACTTATAACTCACTTTTTTCTCTGCAGAATGGTCGAGGTTATTCTATCCCATTGCTCTTTTACACTTTGGTAATCACCTGGTCTGAACTTTTCCCATCTGTCGCCGATGTATCCATGGAATATTGAAGAGCAAGTGAAGATGTGCGTGTGTGCCATTCAATGGGTATATCTAAAGTACATGTACAGTTCATTCCGGACCTCTCACCTACGTTGGCTGCTACGTGGAATCCTCAATAATGTTATTCTGATTTTGCACTGAGTACTCCTTCTACCTTCTGATCCACTGTCTGTGCATTTTGGAATCGGTAGAGCTCGCTCGCTCGCAGGCTCGAGGTGGGTTGGCTGATCATTCAGTCGTCGTGCCTTCAGGATTCCTTCATCTGTTCGGAGCTCCGAGCTGGGGGTGCTTTGTGGAACCTCTGAAAGGGGTTTGGCTGCTCGCAGTACATGTAAGTCAGTAGGCTAGCTGGAAGCACCAACACCAGTGCTAGTCTGCAGATATGAGCATCGGGTTTTGATCCGACAGATATTGCATGCGGTTTTTGACCGTGGATATTGAGTGGCATGTGTTTTGCGCACATCCCAACTATTGCGAACAAAGATCATTTGATCTTTTAATGATTGTTTTTTCATTTAGTGAATTAATTCCAATACCCATCAATACTCCATCAGATACTCTTTAAGAAAAGCTGAGTTACAAGACAGTCTGAAATGTTTCATCTGCGCCCGACTGACTGACCTTTTCGTTTGCAACTGCATAAACCATACAGCATTAGCAACAGTTAACAGACGTACATACTTTGGATAGTTGTTGTAATTTTGCAATATCCACAGGCTTCTATCACCTGGTTGTACAGGAGTCCATAAATACTGCAAACAGTACCGCAGAACGATCGTAATCACCGTTTGCTTAGACCTCCCGTTTGCACTCGCTGCGAGAAACCGATGGAAATTTGCTTCCCAACCGGATTGTTCTCAGATGGCAATATTACATACACGGTTTTCCGTGTGACTGCACGGGAACTATTCAATTCGGAGGCTGTGTGTTAAAATCTGGCTTTTAAAAGCGAGTTGCCATGGCGATTAGACGCCGGCCTCAAGCTCCAGAGGAAGTACCAAAAGTTTGCAAACCCAGTGGCGTCTTTTGCCTTTCACGCCTTCTTGTACCATGAGGAAGACAATTATGGACTAAGAAGGGTTTTTTTTTTTCATATCTCATGCTTTGTGAACGAGGATTTATTTCAGACCTAGTGATAAATGAAAGTTATATTTTCAATTGCAGCTTGAATGTATGAAGTCGATTATCGATTGTTAATTGTCTGTGGATATTCCAAGCAATACTTCACAGGCCCGTTTCGTTAAAAGACCTGGGGGGCAAACTTCACCTACTTGTGATTAAAAACCTTGAGGGTGCCACTTTTCTCATTTTAAATAACGGATCGGAATTTTTTTGATTTAGCATTGTAGATCATACAATGTTGTAGTTTATTAATTGACAGGGGAATCAGTGGAGGTTTGCACTGATCAAAAATCCAGGTCCAGATCGCATGATTCCTGCAGATTATATGTTTATGATATATGACATGGCATGGACAATGCCTCGTGTACCTAAAGTACATTGCTCAATGTGCAGGTGGATGAAAAACTTTTGTTTTTTGATTAAACTTAACCCTGGACCTGTTCAACAAGTGGAAAAGTATTATGTAGCTGTCTTGGCTGGGTGTCTTGGTTGGTTTAGTCCAACTTCTCAAAATTTCGGAATTTTAAGTATTAAGAGTTCTACAGTAGTGATTGTCGAGCGTTGTGTTCCTTAGGACAGCTATATTTGCTGACAAATTGAACGAGCACAACAACTAGTTAATTAACTAGCTCTGGCCAGTGCATGGTACGGGTGTCGTGATTCTAACCCATCGCGTCCAGAAGCCTCGTTTTCGTGTGCGAACAGACACGCAGGCGTCCATAAATTTCAAATTTTAGTAAAAATGATATTCATTTTAATGGTTACTTATTTTCCCTTATAGATGCGTCTTGGAAGTGAAGCATTGGAAATGTGTTTTTCTCACACATTATTTTTTGTGCAGCAAATGCTATGTATACTCAGTTATTTTATTTTCTAATTTCAGGATCCAAAAGACACACCACCGCCAACCAGAGTAGAAACCAAAGACGAAAGGAAGGAGCGAAAGGTACTCGTTTGTTCTGCTACCCTTTTGTTTGCATTGATTCTGACAATTCCATGCAAACGGTCGCCCGACTATATTATAAATGTAACTTTAATGTTTCTACTATCGTCACTGTAAAAAAAATTTATTTCGGATATCTTAGGAAAAAAACAAACTGAAAGCTGCAGCTTGATTTCTCCAGCTTCCCAAAATTAGGGCTTGATTTCTCCCGCTTCCTAAAATTAGACCAGACACGCCGGGAAGTCTTAACCCTGTGTAATATGTTGAGGAACTATTTGTATGTTACGTTGTTGTTTTTGTGAGTGAGGTAGATGAGGTTTTGTAGTATAATGATGGACGAGGTTTGTATCCTGCAGAGCGACAGGAATGAGAAGTACGAACGTTACATATAGTCGTAGTAGTAACAATCAATACTCACACACGGAGGAACACCCAACGCACAGAACCGTGAACTCACAAATAAAACATCTGTCAGAGCTTACAGTAAGGGCCCGTTTACACCAAGAGTCAGAGTCCACGCTGCGATGACCATTCTGCAGCAACTCTATTTGTTTCAATTGATTTCAATAAGAGCTATGTCGCAAGCGGGTTGCAACCCATTTTGGAGTGACCCCTATGTCGCTGGCATCATTGCAGGGTTAGCTCTGTATAGACGCTGACACTTGGTGTGAACGAGCCCTAAACCTCCTTTCTAAGGTCACCTGTTTGTTAAGAAATATCTTTGGTCGCAAAAAAGGTGATTATCGAAAGGAATGCGACGTATCCGCATTATTCGGTCGGTCGTTAAAAGGGAGCCAATAAGTGACCAATTACCTAATGATGTAACCGTAAAAGAGAGGTTCTGCTGTATGTTAACATGAATTGAAACTTGGTTAGTCTAGAAAAGAAAGGAAATTAGGCAGAAGAGGGGACTGCTTCTCCGTTTACCTTGTTGTACGCATTATTATTGTACACGGTACTGTATACCACTCACTACCACTTCGGCTACTTAGAAGTGCCGTTTATAACGAGTACGAATTTACACCATTCAATAAAATGTTAAAAAATTTCTAGTCAAAAGTTTTGGATCTTTTTCGTTGGAAGCAGGACCTAGCGCCAAGTGCTTCACCAATGTAATATCACATAACTTGACCCATTTTGAAAAACTGAAGGAATCAAGAATATGTCCATTTTTAGTGTTAAGGTGTGTTTACACGTAGCGTTTTTCAGCCCGTTATTGATAACGCAGCGTTTTTCTGTTGGCATTGTATCTAGAGTGACAGACAGGGCTGCAGACCATTCTGTGTATTTTCATACCGTCACCATTGGCACAATAATAATTCGAAGACGCTGCGTTATTAATAACGGGCTGAAAAAGGCTAGTGTAAACATTCCTTAGAGCATCAAATATGACGGGCCTATTTTTCTGTACTTGTTTGGATAATCAATATTGAATAATAAACCCAGGAAGTAAAGTTGATCAGTTTGCCCGACATTACACACACTCCTGGCAAAATCCAAACACGTCACAAAAATTAACCTTTATTTAGCTAATTGAAATAAGAGTCAAGGTTGTAGCAATTAAATCGAACCTAAGTGCCCGCTTTGATTGCTTAAAAATTATAGTGGTAAGACTCACCAACTGAGCGACCTCCTGTGCTTCTCATGGCGTCGTTTACCTTTACCCTTCTCGTAGTTGTTCTTTCCGATACTGAAGAAATCCAACAGATTTTCGAACTTCCCCGTCATTTTGCATTCGCTACTCTCCGACTGTTCAAACGTATGCCAGCGTAAAGCAACCGTAAGACACAATCCTGGTCTGGGACCGTGTCTTCGTAGTTTATAATGTATCTGCAAGCACGTTCAGGCGAAGCACCATTGTTTAATTATTAGAATATCATAGTTTTATGGTCACAATGATAAAAAAGTGTGTTGCGATGTTTTTAGTTCCGAAATTACATGCTAGCTGCAGAGAACAATGCAGAAATTCTGGGTAATATTTTTATAGGTCTTTACTCGGTAAAAATTAATCCTATACGAAGCGACCAGGCGTAATTAGGTTAAAACTGGATGATTTACTCCGAACTGGAATTTACGGAGTTTATCGTCAAGCACGGACGAATGTGACCCAGATAAATTTTATCCACGTTCGGCAAAAAGCCTCGCCAATTCTGTGAAGTGGAAATTTGTAACGTCATTTTAAGATACAATTTTCAGAATAATAAAAACGTCAAATATAACGAAACAAGCCACCAATCAACCCAGCATTACCACCATTTCGAGGCAATACCGACCATGGCCCCCATTCTTATCATTGTTAGGTCAGACCTATTTTCGGAGGGGGGGGGGGAGGTTGGGGTAAAGGGCGAGGTGGAGTCACTTGACTACAGTACTCACCCCTTCAGACCAGACCTAGCGGGCGGGGGGGGGGGGTAGGGTCACTTGGCCAGGATACCCAGCCCATCCCCCCTTGGACAGGACCTGAAAGGATGTAATACCTCCGTGGACCCACAGAGACATCTGTGAAAACATTACCTCCTCTCGTACTACCGTACATGGTCGGTAACAAGTAGGCCATGCTCATTGATTGGACATAATAGTGAAATTAAGAAATCTAATCATAAGTTCTAAAGCTGGAAAATTTATCAGTGTTATCGAAGAATAAATGTCGGTGACTGAGTTGTGGTGAAATGACCGGCCACCACTGTAAGCACGGATGCGTGAATAACTGATACCTTAAAGGGCATAATACCTACGTCAAGCTTTGTTCTTGGTTTCCGATCATGCCCCAACCATAGGTATGTTTTTGTAATGTTATGAAGCGATTTGCATGCTGCCCATGTCTTGTTGATTGGTAAAATGCTATGGATATTTGAATACAAACAATAGTTTGACAAATAAATTACAGAATAAAGCAGGTTAACTTTCAAAAAAATTAATCAAAAGGATTTGTTTGCTTGACAAAGATTGTGTGTCCAAATATAAAATGGAAACAAGAAAGTCCTCCTGCGTGAACGCAAGAGGCATACCGCCCGCTGCATAGCCGACCTATCAGGTCTGGTCCCGGGGGGGTACTCAGTCCCAGCCGGGGGGGTACTCAGGTCTGGTCCGGGGGGATGATGATGTTGCGTCTTTACCCAATTGGTGGCACATGCATAACGACGTCATGACAACATTCTCGTGTAAACAAATTCTAGCCAATGACAGAAGGTTAAAGTAGGCCTAATTTTCATAAAACTGCTAAGGTGTTAAGGGCTTGGACAGGATGTTAAAAGCATGTCGAAGTAACCAATAAGGTGACTCTATGAGCCAGCAATAATTTCAACGTGTCAATCTTCGGCCAGAGTAAAGGGACCGTTCACACTTGACAACAACGACGTCAACTTTTTATGTAGTCAGAAATGGGTTGCCTGGTTACCAGTGGTTCTATTCACACTTGACGACAAAGACAAAATTATGCATTATCATTGTTGTAAATGGAGCCTATTCACACCGAGCGAAAGTGAAAGCGAAAACGGAATATCTCTTTGATGTTTTGTTATTTATTCTTTATATATTCTCGCTTTCGTCCCCACTTTTTAAGGCTGTGAATAGGCCCTAAAACCGATTGCCGCAGGAAGATTTGCATTGGTGTATCTAAGAAGGACGCCAGGGACGCGCTCCTCCCTTGGGTCCAAGTTCTTTCATTTTCGTGCAGTGTTTGGGGAAAATTTGGCTAAACAATAGGTTTGCACAACCGCCTTGGAGGTTGGCACCCCCATCTGGGAAATCCTGGATCCGCCACTTCAATGGGTCCCGCTTAGAACGAGCAAAGAAAACTGCTCGTTATACACAGGTCGGATTCAAATCAAGGTTCTGACTACATTGTCATTTTTTCTTTCATTGATTTCTCTTCTCTCAGGACAACATTTGAAAATCAAAATTGTGCAATTGGTGGAGAATTCACATTTCTATCAAACTTAAGATTTGAATTGGGATCAAACAAAACAATAGATCATTTTATTGTAAATATTGCCATTTTTAAGTTCTTCCTACATTGCATTTTGTTTTCTTCAATTTTTGATATTTTGCTTTAATATAATTGGTATCTAAATCTTTAGTTGAACTGAAATTATGAATTCTCCACCGATTGCACTTTTTGGCTGATTTAAACGGAGTTTAAAGCAGTCTATCGGATCGGTCAGTTTTAACCCACATTTTGCCCTATTTCAGCCAGATCAAAGGTCGGACATATTCCAAAATGTGTCGAATCACTGGGGAATGGTAACATACAACTTTTTTCGGAACTTTTTTTTTGGGTCATTAATTAGGGCATGCATAGTAGCGAAAAATGTGATATGTAACGCACATTTTGACCAATTGCGGGCACTTGACCTACATTTAGGAAGTAGGTCACACTGCCAATTGATGCCACTAGGTGACAAACAACTTTTTTTGCCA